>CAJPIZ010000176.1:6989-29421 GCA_905368565.1 Medioppia subpectinata
ATACTAAAGGGTCCGGGCCCGGAAAACATTTTTTCTATGTACGGCAATACCAATATTTTGACGGTCGATCGGTCGACCCAAATGCCGATCAAAGTGGGCCCGGATGACACGGGCCCACTACTTTTCCGTCATTTTTCACATTTTCACGGAAAATTTTTTAATTGTTTTTACTGTAAATTACACCTCCCTTAATTCATTTAAATTAATTTTTCATTAAATTAATTAATTTTTAATTAAATTTTTTGATAAAAATTTTTCCGTGAAAATGTGAAAAATGACGGAAAAGTAGTGGGCCCGTGTCATCCGGGCCCACTTTGATCGGCATTTGGGTCGACCGATCGACCGTCAAAATATTGGTATTGCCGTATATAGAAAAAATGTTTTCCGGGCCCGGACCCTTTAGTATATGCCTCAAAAAAGATCATTGATGCTAATGTTGGTGACTACTTTATATTTACTGTTTAAAATGTTTAATAAATGTTTATTCATTTATATGTTTAATAAGTATTTGTTATCTTACATAGTGGAAATGAACCAAGATATTGACTAATATTATTTAATGATTGTGTTGGATAATCAATACATATATTATTGTTATAAATTATCGCTGGCGAACTGTTTAAACACTAGTCTCTTAATACTGATTGAAAAATCGTTACCAAATGTCATATTTATACATGTTATTAGTTTTTACTAAAATTAAATGTTCAATCACTAATGCATACAAGGTTCACACGAGATGCTATGCGTTAATCATTATTCGGGAATCAATCAGAGTTTTCAAATTTTATAATTACTTCTTCAGGATGTTTTCAATATTATTGTTTTCAGAAATTTTTAATAGTTTTAACAATATTTAGCTATATTTATATTGCCTTTTATTTAGTCAAATTCCATAGGAATGACATCACTCCCATAGACTTAACATTACTTGTAGGATTAGTGCCATAGACTTAGCATTACCCATATTAAACCTATGTGATGGAATTAATTTGTAATATTAGTTACACTGTTAGCCAATTTTATTCACTACTTGATCCCAAATGCTAGCCACGACTAAGAAACAAGAATCATACAGCGATGCTATACGTTAACCACAATTCGGGTATTGCTTAAAGAGTAAATTAGTATTAATCTTATGGGAAAGGAAATCTCAAAGTTATAGGTATGTTTTCTCAAATCTTATGGAACTAATGTTAAGCCTATGGGAGAATGCTTATACATGGATGTCTATGGAATTGCAACTTAAGTTTATGACATATGTTTAACATAGGTAATACTAAGCAATACATATAGCAATGCTAATCCTACGAGTAATGTTATGTATATAGATGTAATGTAATTTCTATGTGATTTGACCAGGAGCACGCAAAAACACGCAAAAGTCAGGCTTTGCCTCTATGCTCCCATAGACAATACATTACAGTTTACCCTCGTTTACCCAGTTTTACCCGCCCTGCGTGGCTATGGATTTGACTAAACGAATTTGGCAATATAAATACAGCTAAATATTGTTAAAAATATTGAAAATAATAATATTGAAAGCATCCCGAAGAAAGCACTAAAAATTTGAAATCTCTGATTGATTCCCGAATTGTAATTAACATATACCACCGCTGTGTTACATTTGTTTATTAATTTTTAATCACATTCGTATATGAAGAATCTGATTTATAGGATAGCGCGGCTATTCCCTCACACACCTTTTGGATTTAACATGAGATACCATGTTAATTCTATGGCAAAACTTTAAAACAAGGACGCTTTAACATGGATTTCTATGGGATTACAGCTTATGTTTATACCATAAGGTTAACATGGGTAACGCTAAGTCTATGGGAATATTAATCCTTTTGGATTTGACTAAACAAAGACAATTGAAATTTAATTAATTGTTGTCAAAAATTTATAAATGTTTCAAAATAACAATAGTGAAAGAATTCTAACAAAAGTATTGAAAAATTTAAAATTCTTGGTGCATTTCCCAAATAATGATTAACGCATAGCATCTCGTGTGAACCTTGTTTGCATTAGTAATTGAACATGTATTTTTAGTAAAACTAATAACATGTATAAATATGACATTTGGTAACGATTTTTCAATCAGTATGAAGAGACTAGTGTTTAAACAGTTCGCCAGCGATATTATAAATTATAAAATAGATTTATTATTATTTCATATAAATGAGAAGAATCAATAAAAATTATTCCATCTCATTAGGATAATATAAAATTATATATGCAAACTTGTTATGACAATTTATATCATACTTACATCTACATAATTTACATTTATAAAATCTTTATAAATAATTTTACCATAATAAATAGTCATTATAAATTATAAAAATAATGTGGCGCTCATACATAACATCCATTGTAAACAAAGACAACAACAATCGGGTTGAAAACAGCTTAATTAATCACTATTTAAACACATTAAACACCCGATACAGCACTGGCAGTCACCGATGGTCAGCACCGGTAGTCACTTTTACCGGCCATACCCTATCAATAGTGTACATCATATTAATAGTAAAATCTATTATCAGTATATCGATGAACATGGAGTACGAAACAAGGTTAATAATAGTGGATTTAAGCTTGTTTTACGGTGAAATACCAATATACACTAATTTGTGCATGGTCAGTCTGTTTATTTATGGCCTGACGCTGAATACAAAGTTCCGAGTGCTCGAAGCAAACCATCTAGACCTACACGAATGGACACAACTGTTCACAATGTTAAGAATGCCAATTGTCACGCGTCTGTTCAATACACCCGACAATATTTTGTTTGTAAAATTAGCTAAATTTTCACATAAATGCTATAAAATGCTAAATATTTTGGTCATGTTTTTTGGTAAGCATTAAATTTAGTTATATAAATATTTATCGTATTTAATTAGTCATAATTAATTGTTTATTATTTTTTCATATTTCCCTAAATCTAAAACAATGTTAACCTATACCATGTTTATGTGACTAAACCAATTACTTAACTCAATGAACATAAATTACAAAATTTCTAACATCATTATTTTTTTATACAGCAATCAGCACAACACTTGTAATCATTGGTATATTACTTTCTTATTATAATATAAAACAATTCATTCTGGCAATAATCCCAACAATCCTTACCTACACGGCTTGGCTGACATTCATGAGCGACACACTAGTGAGCGGCACATTTGTGGTAATCTTATGCTATTACATACATCTGCGAGTGGATCAGATCAACGACCGGCTCCGGTGGGTACGGGTGTACAGACGGACCGGTGAATCCATGGCCACCGTTGCCGCACGAGTAGGCCCATCAGTGACCGCCTACGCTGCCCAACACCGGTACCTATGCCAGCAATTACGGCGATTCAACAGTTACTGGTGCTACGTGTATCTAGCATTTTTGATCATAGTAACCCCGATGAACTTGATACTATTGCACCAGGTTGCATTTGACAATATGTTAATAGTTTATCGTATGATATACTGTGTGGCCATAATGTGTCAGTTTGTTATACTGTTTGGCGTTCAGTATTATTTCGCAGTGTTTTCCCGCAAAATGCACGCAATGTATGGCCGACTGTCGCGACTGCAGTGGTGTTTGGGCGCCGCTCCGGGCGTTAAGTGGAGGCTAACAGTGTTTGCCGAGAGTCTGAACCAACGCTGGGCACCGCCTATTGGCCTAACCATTGGCCCAACAGTGGTCATCACATTTGATGTGTTGAGCAAAGTATGTATTGTGTATCTGTGTGTGTGTTTGTGTTGATCATGGTAGTAATCTATATTATTTTAATTATTTTTCAGATAATTATATTGTATCTACGGTTCAATATATTGGTTCATAAGTTTGCCCGAAGGTCCTGTTTGCCCTGTTACGTACTTATAGATCATGTTTGACAGTTTATTACTATTATTGGCAAGTTATTTATCCAGGGTAACTTCAGCGTGTATAGTTTTAAAAAAAGTTTTAACATTTCTAATTAATAACAAATATTTAATGTAAAATAATTGTAGTTATAAATGTATACAAGATTTGTTAAGTATTGTCCGAACAAACCAATTATACTTGTTTTATTCAGAAGCTATTGTATAATCAATTGATTAAAGTATTGATTACAATTTTAAATATAGTTTTGAATTAATATTGTTATGACTTTACTTAAACATTTTATAAAATATTTGTGTACCAGTTTACATTGATTTTTTGGGTACGCATATTAATATATTGTTTAAATGTCACCATAATTAATTTATTTCTAGAAATTGTACTTGATAGTACAAGTACTGGTATTATTAGTACATTATATTTAAAATATTCTAAAATGCTATAATTATGGGAATGTTTTGGCACGAAATTATTGGTAAATAAATGATTTTAAAAATACATTAATTATAAAAACACAATAAGTTTACTTTGAATGTCATCAAAATATATAAATAATAATATCTATTTATAATTGTTTACATTATATAATTTATTAAACTAACTAGTGACCTACACAGTATATATTTATTAATACACTCGATCTCATTATAAAGTTCGGTAAACACTTGCAAATATCTCGAGAACCGCTAAGGCAATCGACTTGCCGTCTTCATGGATCTATTACCAGATAATCCACGCTCAGGTTTCCCATTGAGACTATAGATCTAATATGTATAGTTATTGAGCTAGGTTAAGTTTAAGTAAAAATTAAGTTTTTTAAATCGTCCATTTAAAATAATGTTAAATTTATACAAATCGATTGTTGAGTCACTTTTTATAGTCAGTTCTAATGTCACTTTTTCGATTTTTAAAACTTAACTTTTCCTTAAACTTTATCTAGCTCAATAAGTATGCACATTCGACTTATAGTGTCAATGGAGTTATTGAGCGTGGATTATCTGGTAATAGATCCATGAAGACGGCAAGTCGATTGCCTTAGCGGTTCTCGAAATATTTGCAAGTGTTCACCGGACTTTATAATGAGATTGAGTGTATATTCTTTATAAAATAATATGTGTTATTAACAAATAAGTTAATAATTTATAATATGTTATAACAATGAATATAATTAAAATTCAGTTTGTTAATAGATTAGTTGGCGAATTAAAAAATAGATATTATCATAGTAATCATGTGGCAAATAGTAATCTAGTTCATTTCTATCTGAATGAAATAAATCATGTTGACTATAGTCATAAATTTTTAAATAGATCTAAACTTATTCGATATATTATAACAATTAATTATATACTAATTATATGCAAATTTTGTTTGTGTTTATTATACGGTTTTAATTACGAAACAAAGCTATTATTATATGACTTACCCTTATTTCTCGGCGGTATTTACACTTATAATAACCTGGAGTTTATATTTGCCCTCACATTTGGTTTGATATTAAATATCAAGTTTCATTTACTGGGCAATGGATCCATTGGTCGGACACCTGTTTGGCAGCAAATATTTGCTCAAATGCGGGCACCGGTGGACATGAGAAGGCACGACAGGGGCACCTATTTTGATGATCAAACTGTACATAAATTGATTATGTTGTCACGATTTGCGTTTCAAATACTCAACATATATTTAGTATTGTTCTGTAAGTCATTAAATAGATGTAAAATTATGTTTAACCTTTACTAAAATTAATTTTATTATTAATGTAATAATTGATTTTTTAAATGCAACAAGGTGCATCTGCTACACTATTTTACATGATAATAATTATTACATATTACAAATGGTGGCAATTTCTGCTCGCCTTACCCTTTATAATACAATCAATAATTGTGTTAAACTTATTTTATGCCGACGCTATAATTGGAGTGACCATAGTATTTATAATTGTCTATTATTTTTTATTACGAATTAACACAATCAATAAAATTATCACCTTTAAACTATCTGCTTTACACTTACACGAAGATAATTTAAGCAAAATCATCGAGGTGTACCTAACTAAACACGGTGATTTATGCAAAGCCCTAGCTTCTGTGACCGCAGCTGATGTAACCAAGGTGCTCCGTGATACCACATATTGGGGTTCGTATAATGTGCCATATTTCCAAAACATATACAACATGAGCGGAACCGGAGGTTTGGTTGAAAAATGGGGTGAATTTTTTAGTTACAAAGAAACAGCCAGGGCACTTATATTTAAACGAGATCAAAGTACCGTGACCAACTTGAACACATTGTATTCACTGATGCGCTACAACAACTTTCAACATGATTCTTTATCACAGTGTCACCATTACCACCAAGAGTGTCAGCCAGGTTATGCTGGCCAGCTTGCCATAGCGGTCAGGCATGACTTGAACTCACCCACCGGCCAATACCTATATATTTTTGGTCGCGCTATCGCTGGGGCTATGGACGCAAAAATGATCAACAAGGATATGGCCGCGCGGTTAGAGATGTTGGCCGTGAGTGGGCCCACACATCGACAGCAGCCGCCGTTCCGCTGGTCTACTAGTGGTGCCGGCGCTGAGCTCAGACATATCGGTCACCCCGATGTGTTTGATTTCAAACCCATTTATACCAAGTGTATACCAGTATTTGTAATATATATGAATTTATTTGTAAAATAAAAATTTATTTTTATTGTAAAATAATATTGTTTTTATTTGTTATTTGTATTTTATTTAGCATTAGATTCTTTATTTATGTTATTATTATTTTGCATTTGATTGTTGTCTAGCTTAATTTGTTGGTCTCTCTCTCTCTCTCTCTCTCTCTCTCTCTCTCCAAAACATGTATTAATACTGTATTGACATTTCATTTTAAAATTAGCAATTTTATGCATAATTTATTTGTTTCATATTTGAAATTTATAGTAAAAGCACCTGTGCATACAAAGTATAATACTTGTATTAAAGTATTTACTTAATATGCACCAAAACTCTTAAATTGTTTGATACATTGAAATAATGTGTATTATTATATGTAATAATCATTATACAGTATAAATATGTGCCCTTCAGCACTCGATTGCATTCAATTTGTAAAATTATCAAGTCCAAAACTATTTCAATAGTATTTTGATTTTAAATCAATTATGATAATGTGATTCACTTTATTAAATTATGGTAGTAATACTAAAAACTTAAATAATAAAACATCGGTGTTAAATTAAATCTTATTTAGTTTTGTCAAAATAAAGTTTCTTAATAGGATAAACATGAATTATAGGGTTTTAATAATTAACGTAATTTTATATGCCGTAAATTGTTATGCATTACATTGTAAGCAATGGTACAATATATACGCGCTAAACACCCAATCGTACGATTGAAGATCTGCCCGACAATACGGTGGCAACAATTATATACGAAAATAACGTAAATGTAACAGGGTAATTATAAATTATATTAATTTAATTAATTAAAACAAATAATTATAAATAAATGTTATAGATGGGCTGATCTGGAGTTAAAATCTTACAATACGTTTGCAAACAACAGTCTTCAGGCATATATGTCGGGTCGACTCGAGGGCTACATAACGGGTGGACTCATTCATATGCATTATCACAATGTAATCGACGGGTTTTGTGGTCAACGCAAACTATTTTGCGATGCGTTAAAGACTTTTCATAAGACAAACACCGCTTTTATCAATACTATGATTTCGAGTCACGCGAACGACGACTATTGGCACCAAATGGCACTCATTTATGATCAGATCCAGGGCTTAGAGGCCGGGTATGAAAACTGGAAGACTGACAATAACGTCACTCAACAAACTAATGAAACAAATGTGATGAGTGAAATCTGGTGGTTAAACCTGATGTTTGAAACATCTGAGTTAGAGGCAATACTTACACCTAACTCGACCACAATACCGCATCAAGATCATTGTTTAGCTTTGGTCAAAGTATTGCCCGATAGCAGTGATTTATACGTAGCTCACAACTTATGGTTTCCTTATGGTATTATGATTAGGATAATGAAACAGTATAGTTTTGCATTCAAGAGTTTAACTACAGGCACTTTAATACCGGGTCATTCTGTATCGATGTCCTCCTATCCGGGGTTCATCTTCTCCGGTGACGACTACTACGTCCTGTCCTCTGGACTCGTAGTTCAAGAGACGACTAATAATAATTTCAACCAATCCCTGTACTCTACGGTACGACCAAATCAAGTTGTGTTAGAGTTTGCTCGCACTGTTGTGGCCAATCGGTTGGCCACTGGGGGCCGGCAATGGACCGACATATTTGGTCGCTATAACAGCGGTACCTATAATAATCAGTTTATGATTGTTGACTATATACTCTTCACCAAGGGCACACCAATCCATTTACTGCCAGATAATCTCCTCTTGGTGTGGGAACGAATGCCCAGCACCATAACATCAGCCGATGTGACCAAGGTACTTCGTGATACCACCTATTGGGGTTCGAGCTCATGACTTTCAAGCTCGTGTCTTTCGAGCTCATGTCATACTTCCATTTAATATAATATACTTTTAATACATATACAAAACGTAAAGTCAAATAATTATATTTTGAATTTATTGGCAAATTTATGTGTTAATAGAAAATATCGGAAATACAATAAAACACTTTATAGGAAAAAGTAAAAATAAATTTATGGATAATTTATATCAACAGAATTTAAACCAAATGATGCATACCTTCATGAAAATGGGAAAAGTCATGACAAACCAGTGGCCGATATTAAAGCCCAGTTTCCGACTATTGCTGAGTCTCTCGAAACACATCATTAACTTAAGCTTAAATGATTACTTGGTCTCTGGTTTTGCTATCGGTGTCTATGAGTGTGTGTCCGCTGAAGCTGTAGTTCCCGTCTCTGTGTCTCTGCGATTGGGATCCGAAGTCGTGATAACTTTTTGTGCATTTTATGCAAACGCTGTGAATACGAGGCCAACACATACTGACCCCCGAATAGCATTAACAATGTTATGATTACACCACCTAAATATAAAAACTGTAACATGACCAGCACCTGATTCGCTTCAAACAACATTTGATGCAACATGATCAATGATATGGGATATATGGTCACTTGGATCAACATATACAACCCATTGCAACACACTTTAACCATGTTCAAAGTGTTGCACAGGTGATCATGCTCATCCATGTAACGCACGAGCGTATGTGTTAGCTCCCTGTGTCGACCCTCATGTACTGCCGGTGCATTTTGTAAGTGTGTATTGATATGATTTATACGCAGAAATAAGTAGTATTTTCTAAAAAATCCAATATTTGTTTTAATATTTCAATACATTTGTTTGAATAGAAATGAATGATAGATTTGAAGCAACGCTATTGTCTCTCCCTTTCCCTCGCAATTGTATTACTGTGTAAACTGTTTGGGGGGGGGGGGCTGGACAAAATCGTCATGGCCGCCCACCGGCGAGCCCATGAGATAGATGTTGGTGGAAATGGTGCGGTCTGTGCCAATGCCCAGTATCCGCTCCTGCATTGCCCGGTCCGTCGGCACCGCAAACCGTTTGCCCGAATGGATGTAGTCTTGAGTGACCATCTCGACGGTGGGCTCGTGTAGTCGTTCGTACAGATGCCGATCGCACACCTCTTGCCAGCCATGAGTGGTGTCCCAGTCCTCGATGGCCTCAAACCTCCCGCCCTGTGGTATCTCTAGAAAGCAGCGCCGGTTCGCAGACTCGCAGTGAACTACTTTTGGCGGCGCTTTTTGCTTAGAAGAGGACGCGCGGGCCGGCGGGTCCTCAGAGCTCACCTCGTGGTAAATGTTGAGAAACCAGGCGATGGAGCCGTACTCCGACTCATTGGCGCCCAGGAATAGCACCGGACAGTCGTATTTGGACAACGCTTCCAACTCGGTGTTGGGCTCCGATGGGTTTACTTTGAGTGTTGTGATCGACGTCTTGTCCAACTCGGGACTCGTCGACGACAGGAGGCACTTGGGTTTGGTTTTGTCGCCATCGTTGGCGTAGTCCCGGAGCCGAAACGTGCGAATATTTGCTTTGTTCTCGCAGTACGCGGGCGCCATCAGCTCGAGCTCCCCCTCGACCACCACCACACCGCCCGCTTGCACCAGGGTGCAGTTGTGCTCATTGCCCTCGGGGTGGGGGCCATCTTTCCTGTACGGGTCCATTACGATGAGTTTGGCGCCGGCGCACACATACAGCGCAAACCTGGGCGCACCCATTTGTTTGATCACATCCTCCCGGTTCCCGTCGGTCAGCTCTTTGACGCCACCCCATCGGTGCCTATCAAAGTACACACCCGGAGAGCGCGTGTAATACCGGTCGCCGAGAGTGTCGTACTCGTTGCGCCCGAACCTCGTGAACGCCAGACCCGCGCACAGCCAATAGTGGGCTACATATCGTTGGCCCGCGAATGCCGTTTTGGGCATACAAAATGACTCGCAGTTTCCAGCAATGGTCACATCCCAGCTGTTGGCGTAAACTCTGGTCTTTGGGGGCGGACAAGGGGTGGGGTTGTCGTCGATCTCGAACCGCACGCACGGATACAACTGATGGACGGGCGCCTGTTTCACCACCTGAAACTTGTCGTCATCGTTCAACTGCTGGGTCACCGTCTGAAGTGCGCCCACCGGTTCGCAGTACAGGTGTACGCCGTACTGACGCCGCGCGTGGTATACCCAATACCGCAATTGATCGCCCGTTGCGTCAGTCATACGCACGCGATGGCCGGCCATATCCCTGTGCGGGCCGGCGTAGAATAGACCGCTCACTCGGCATGCGTACCATTGCCGGCACTTGTGTATGCCGTGTAACATCATGTAGGCGTCGTAGGCGTCCAACTCAATGCGATCCCCGGTCGTCACACCCTGTCTGAGTTTGGTAAAGCTTACCCTAAACGACTGTCTGTCCGACGTGAACCTCCTGACGGGTGCGATCCGGAGCCGATGCAGTCCATCCTTTTCGATGGTCACAGTGTTGTTGTTTTGTGAAGACATCACTGATTACTTGGTCTCTGGTTTTGCTATCGGTGTCTATGAGTGTGTGTCCGCTGAAGCTGTAGTTCCCGTCTCTGTGTCTCTGCGATTGGGATCCGATGTCTTGTGTTTTACTTTTCTTTCAAATGCTTTTACTTTTAAATTGTGTTTTCATTTTTCAAACAATATTTAAATTGTTTGTGTTTTATGGAAAATACAAAACTATTTTTCAATTCTACGATACTTTAAAAACATTAATTAAAGGTTAACAACAATTTTAAATTCTAACAAAATATTAGCCAAAAAATAAAAAACAATTAACAAATCATAGAGTAAACAAATTCATACCAAACGCTGTGTTCAAAACACTCAGACATATCTCAAACCAATAGCACAGACACAACAGTAGACAGCAATTTGACAGTAAAGGAGACTCAAACAGATGGCCGCAAATGCACTGTCAGTGGACTGGGAGGGAGTGATACGACTGCCAATCGTGTCTTTACGGCGCTTCCAAAGCGGACACAACGAGAATGAGGTGTCGGTTATCGTCGAGTCGACGGCACCGGGAATGGGCCGACTCCTGGACGCCACCGACCCATACCTTCTCATACAGAGCGGGTGGGAGTCGGGCGGACAACAGCACGGCATACAACGCTTGTTTCAGGTGAGGGCCAGTGGTATGCCATACTTGGGTCGGACTGAATGTCGCGGTCAGTGGCTCGACATGACTGACGACAACCAAATCAAACAGTTCTGGAGGCGCACCGCTCGGCGACAGTACGGCCCACACGTGTTCGTCACCCGTACGGGTGCTCTGCTATGGGTGTGCCTCGAGTTGTCAAAGAGCCTGACGTTTGAGGCGACCGAACCCCTGCGCGTACACCAACTCTACCCTACCATACGGTACGAGCAGATGGCGCGGACACGAGCGACGCCCGACTCACTGGCGCAGCCCTATTACGACCGGTGGGATAGAGTGGCGGCGCCCGACTCCACCCGAGCCGTCAATCACTGCGGTTTCTATTGGCTGACCGTCGGTCTCATGTATCGCCACTTCGGTCTCGGAGAGTATCAATCGGGCGATCGGTATTACTTCCGTCGCGAGCCCTACGATCGGCATCACGAGAGGGGCGCCGTCTATGAGCTGACCGACGTCTGTATGGACAGGGAGTTGACACAAGTGGCCACTCGACCGCACCCGCGATTCGCGCTGTATGTGTGCGCCGGAGCCAAACTGGTGGTCGTCGACCCATATATGGACGCTGTGTCGGACGTCACCCACAATCGTACTCTAATCCAACAAGGTGGTTTGGTTGTGGTCGAGGAGGGCCAACTCCGGCTCATGGCACCGGAGTTTGGCCACAATCGGCGCCCGCGTTGGTTCGCACTCAGCAATGTAGGCGAACGGCACCCGAAACGCCACTGTCTGCTCACCCGAGAGAATTATCAGCGACGACTGGCCGGACAGAGTCTCCCACGGAGTTCGCCACACCGTCTACACCAACAGTTGGCCGAAGAGGGTGTCACCAGGTTGTATTTGACAATATGTTGTTAGTTTATCGTATGATATACTGTGTGGCCATAATGTGTCAGTTTGTTATGTTGTTTGGCGTTTAGTATTATTTCGCAGTGTTTTCCCGCAAAATGCACGCAATGTATGGCCGACTGTCACGACTGCAGTGGTGTTTGGGCGCCGCTCCGGGCCTTAAGTGGAGGCTAACAGTGTTTGCCGAGAGTTTGAACCAACGCTGGGCACCGCCTATTGGCCTAACCATTGGCCCAACAGTGGTCATCACATTTGATGTGCTAAGCAAAGTATGTATTGTGTGTGTCTGTGTGTGTGTTTGTGTTGATCATGGTAGTAATCTATATAATTTTAATTATTTTTCAGATAATTATATAGTATCTACGGTTCAATATATTGGTTCATAAGTTTGCCCGAAGGTTACGTACTTATAGATAATGTTTGACAGTTTATTACCATTATTGACAAGCTATTTATCCAGGGTAACTTTGGCGTGTATATGTAAAGTTTAAAAAAAGTTTTAATCCTTTCTAATATAATTCTTAACTATGGTTTACTATCCAATTATACTTGTTTTACTCACTAAGCAATTGTATAATTAATTGATTAAAGTATTGATTACAGTTTTTAATATTGTTTTGAATTAACATTATTATGACTTTAATTAAACATTTTATAAAATATCTGGGTATTAGTTTATATTGATTTTTTGAGTACGCATATTACTATATTGTTTAAATGTCACCATAATTAATTTTATTCCCAGAAATTGTACTTGATAGTACAAGTACTGGTATTATTAGTACATTATATTGAAAATATTCTCAAATGCTATAATTATGGGAATTGTTTGGCACGAAATCATCGGTAAATAAATGATTTTAAAAATACATTAATTATAAAAACATAATAAGTTTACTTTGAATGTCATCAAAATATATAAATAATAATATCTATTTTTAATTGTTTACATTATATAATTTACTAAACTAACTATTGACCTACACAGTATATATTTATTATAATTAGTACATTTAAAAAAATAATGTTTTTTATTAACAAAAAAATTAATAATTTATAAAATATTATAACAATGAATATAATTAAAATTCAGTTTGTTAATAGATTACTACGCGAATTAAAAAATAGATATCATCATAGTAATCATGTAGCAAATAGTGATTTAGTTAATTTCTATCTGAATGAAATAAACCATGTTGAAACTAAATTTTTTAATAAACTTATTCGATATATTATAACAATTAATTATATACTTCTTATATGCAAATTCTGTTTGTGTTTATTATACGGTTTTAATTATGAGACAAAGCTATTACTTTATGACTTACCCTTATTTCTCGGCGGTATTTACACGTATAATAACCTGGAGTTTATATTTGCCCTCACATTTGGTTTGATATTAAATATCAAGTTTCATTTACTGGGCAATGGATCCATTGGTCGGACACCTGTTTGGCAGCAAATATTTGCACAAATGCGGGCACCGGTGGACATGAGAAGGCACGACAGGGGTGCCTATTTTGATGACCAAACTGTACATAAATTGACCATGTTGTCACGATTTGTGTTTCAAATACTCAACCTTTATTTAGTGTTATTCTGTAAGTTAGATGTAAAATTATGTTTTACATAAATTCAATACTTTACAATTCATTTTATTATTTATGCTATTAATTATTATATTTTATTATTAATTTAATAATTGTTTTTCTAAATGCATCAAGGTGCATCTGCTACACTATTTTACATAACAATACTAATTACATACTACAAATGGTGGCAATTTCTGATTGCCTTACCATTTATACTGCAATCTATAATTGTGTTAAACTTATTTTATGCCGACGCTATAATTGGTGTGACCATGGTATTTATTATTGTCTACTATTTTCTATTACGAATTAACACAATCAATAAAAGCATCACGGTCAAATCCGCTTTACACATTTACGAAGATAATTTAAGTAAAATCATCGAGATATACTTAACTAAACACGGTGATTTATGCAAAGCCCTAGCTCAGTTTAATAGGGACTGGCGCCGGGTATACGCCGGGTTCATATTTACTATATTTCCCATAAGTCTAGTGTTTTTACATCAAGTAATGTTTGAGGACAGTCAGCCGTACGTGAGGGTAGTGTACGTGTGTTCGTTGGTCATGATATACATGGTACTTTTCGGTGTACAGTACGTGTTGGCCCTGTTTTCAGCCAGATTGCACCGGCAACGCAAACAGCTAGCTGCTTTTCAGTGGTGTATACGCTATCGGTTGGCATTTAAATTGAGATTTCAAATGTATTTTGAAATACTTAATAATAAGGACAGATGTCTGGGCGCCAGTATAGGGGGTTTGGTTGTCATGACATTTCCCGTGTTTTATAGGGTATGTGATTTTGATCATGGTTATTTATTATTTTTTAAATTTGTTGTTTGTTAATTTAGATAATTGTAATGTACGTCCGGTACTTCATATTAGTTCATAAGTTTGCGCAAAAGTTTAAGCAATAAATAAATGCAATTAAAATTATATAAACAAACGGGTCGGCGACCAGTGGCTACATAAGCCGTACAATACTGTGGATAGTATTGTGAGCGAAGTGATGTTTAGCTTGTCTATGATGGTGGAGAATGATTTTGCAAATGTCACCAATAAAACTCGGCTTGATGATAATACACGTTGGTGGCTATTATGGAGCAAACTGTCCTTAATTATTTATTGTTTAAACGCATGTTAGTTATAATAGGTTTTAACGAGGAATTGGATTAATTTATTTTATGAAATAATTTTTCTCAATTTAAATTGTTAATGTAACTTTTTTAATTAATTATTAAATCAGTAATTGAATAATAACATGATTAGAAATATAAATGCTCTGAGCTTGTGTTTACAAATTAATTATATTTTTACATTATTTGTTTGTTTTATTAATTTAGATGATTATACTGTAGTTTTGCATTATTAATGTACTTCATATACTGTAAATGCATAAGTGTGCAAAAAATAAACATTTCAAAGTGTAATTAAAATTAAAATTTTTAATTAATTTGTAAAAATAAAATTTTATCTCATTTATAAATCAAATAATTAATTAATAATTGAAAATGGAAAAAGTAATATAACAATTTATATTTAAAATAATAAAATAAAAAGTTAAATTTACGCCAACGCTCTAATAACACCCGTTATAACCAGCAAGCGTTTAAACAATAAATAATTATGGACAGTTTGCTCTAGAATGGCCATCATGGTAGGTTCATCGACCGGTGAGTCTTTGAGCAATTCAGGCAAATCATCATCCACAAATATGGACATGGTGAACAAATAGGACACTAGTATTGCAAACAGGGCCTCGTTAACAATACTATCAACCATATTGTACGGCTTCTGTAGCCACTGATCGCCGGCCAGTCGTCCGCACTCGTCGGCGTAGTGGCCGACAAAGTGCCTGATTTGGGACTCGTAGGGCAAGTGATCGCCCGGCTCTGGAACACCGGTCGGTATATTGCTTGTAGTAATAAATGAACCAAAAAAGTAGCCAAAATCAAAGCCCCGAATAGAGTAGGCGGCGAAGTCAAAGTCGATGAGCACCGGCTCCGGCGGGTCCGACCCGTCGACGATCATAACATTGCCGCCCCTGAAGTCGTTGTGGGACAGCACCAGCGGGTGTGCCGACCAGTATTGCTCGATCTGGCGGTTCATCCATAGCATCTCAGCTCTCAAGTCAAACCCCTTAAGCAAATGGCACTTGTATTTGGTGTGACAGTCGGTCATCCGGTGGCGTACCGACTGGTCTAGTAGTTTAGCGGCCCGTTTGGCAAATGATGTTTGTATGCGGTCCCTGTCCCGGGCTATGGGCGCCTCAAGTAAATGTAAACGAGCTAGCTTACGGGCTACTTGTTCTAACAGTGCCGAGTTATCCAGATCGTTTTTGTCAAACACCCGGTGCCTGTAGTAACGCATCACTTGCCCGTCCGGGTCCATACCGTACAACTGGGCCCCCAGACCCGCCTCAGACACTAGTGTTGTTACTATACGGGCATTAAAGGCTTGAGTGTCCGGGTGTATAGTGAAGGGTTCAAATAGCACTCCGTTTAGCCGTATAACCGCTTCTGTGGGCACCGGGGGCTCCCCGTGCTCTTGGTGTGCTATTTTTTTCCGGTTGTCCCCAGTCTTAGGTTCAATATTGTCGGCGATTTTGCATAAATACAATTGATTTACGAGACCTCCGGTGAGTCGAGTGATACGGATGCGATCGGCAGTCAGTTTAGTCCAAACGCCCGACAAATACTTTTGACACAATTGCAGACATTTCTCGTTGATATCCACCGGTTGTTCCTCTATTGACATTATGGCAGTTGAAGCCATTAGATCGGAATAGGCTGAACCTGATGATTTGTTGTCCATGATAATTTAATTTTACGTTATTAAATTAAACTTCAAATGTAAATAATTATTAGGCTATAAGTTTGTTTTGCTTAATGGCTGTGCTATTCAAGTCACAGATGGGATTATATCTAATTAATAATCCCTAATTAATAATAATTTGTAACTATATTAATTCTGTATATAAGTCTCCAACAAATTATATCTAACAAATGATGTGTTTTTAAAAAATTGGACGTTACTATTGGCCATTTGATCTGGCTTTAATTTCTCATTGCAAGTTAGGTTTTATTTTTTATGAGATCTTTTATTCTAGCACATGGTTGAACACTTCTAACAACTTTTAACACTTGGTCAAAAAGTTTTGATTATAATGAAATAATATTATCATATGTTTTAAAACATCTAATAATGTATATAAACGTAAATTCTATTAACTTGTTATTAATAATTATTGTGTTTTAGAAACTTGTTTCATGTGTTGTCAAAATGTTTATCATATAGAGATATTTTCTCAAAATAGGTTTCCTATTTATAAAACAAACTGTGAATAATTATTTATAATTACACAGTATTTAAAAGTACACTTAAAATGTAATTTTATAAATAATTTGTAAACATAAAATTTAATGTAATTTTTAATTTAGACAATTATTTAAATATTAATTATTAATTAAAAAAAAGTTAGAATAGCAATATACATTTAAAAATAATTTGTACATGTAATTTACTCCAACCCTCTAATAACACCCTTTATAATCAACAGGCGTTTAAACAATAAATAATTATGGACAGTTTGCTCCATAATAGTCATCATGGTACTTTCATCGAGCGGTGTGTTCTTGATCAAATCACTTAAATCTGAATCCACCATAATCGAAATCATAAACAAATAGGACACCAACACGGCAAACATCACCTCGCTCACAATACTATCCACCATATTGTACGGCTTTTGTAGCCACTGGTCGCCGGCCAGTCGGCCGCACTCGTCGACGTAGTGGCCGACAAACTGTCTGACGTGAGACTCGTAGGGCAAGTGATCGCCCGGCTCTGGAACGCCGGCCGGTATATCGCCTGTAGTGATAAATGAACCGAAAAAGTAGCCAAAATCAAAGCCCCGGATAGAGCAGGCGGTGTAGTCATAGTCGCAGATGACCAGCACCGGTGGGTCCGACCCCTCGGTGACCATAATATTGCCGCCCCTGAAGTCGTTGTGGGACAGAACCAGGGGGTGTGCGGACCAGTAGGTCTCGATCTGCCGGTTCATCCATAGCATCTCAGCTCTCAAGTCAAACCCCTTAAGCAAATGGCACTTGTATTGTGCGAATAGGGCGCTCAGACGGTCGACGACGGACTGGTCCCGCATTTTGTTGGCCCGGTTTGCGAATGAAGTTTGAATGCGGTCCCGATCGCGGCCTATGGGAGCCTGCAGTAAATGAATCCGGGCTAATTTGTAGGCTAACTGTTCGAGCAAGATAGGGTTATCCAGATCATTTTTGTCAAACACCCGGTGCGGGTAGTAACGCATCACTTGCCCCTCCGGGTCCATACCGTACAGATGTGGTCCCAAACCCGCCTTAGACACTAGTGTCGCTATTATACGAACATTAAAGGCTTGATTGTCCGGATCTATGTTAAGCCCTTTAATGACTGGCCCATTGAATCGTATGATCGCTTGGGTCGGCACCCCAGCCTCCCTGTCCTCCTCCTGTGCCACTTGTATCGGGTCGTCCCCAGTCTTGGGCTCACTTTTGTCGGCGATTTCGCATAAATACAAGAGATTTACGAGACCTCCGGTGAGTCGAGTGATACGGATGCGATTGGCCGGCAGTTGAGTCCAAACGCCCGACAAATACTTTTGACACAATTGCAGACATTTCTCGTTGATATCCACCGTTTGTTCCTCTATTCTCATTAAGCCGGAAGTAGAGGCCATCCAATCGGCAAATACTGAACCTTTGTTGTTGTCCATGGTGCTTTTAGTTGAATTTTAATGTAAAACTTTATTAGTTATATATTATAATTGATTTTATTTGAATTAATGGCTGTGTATACAAAGTGAATACAAATATGGTTTGTATAAAGCATATGGCATATAAATATTAATTTTTTACAATCTTATGTTTTAATCTAATAATTTAATTCAATTTCTAACTAATATTAAGTTTTATGCACATAAAAAAAGAGTGAGAGAGGATAATATTTAATAAAAAGTCTAGTATAAGGATTATTTATAAATTAATACAAAATAATTATTTTAATCAATCATAATGTGATACATGTATTGTATTTTAAATTTATTTATTGTATTTTATATGTATTTTCTACTTTCTATTTTATATGTATTGTTTTAATTTAGAAATATTAATTTAATATATGGATATGATAATATTCAAATAAATATTAATACAAAAATTAAGTAGACATTATATTGATATTTAAAAAAGTTTTAAATTAATGTTTCTCGATATGAAGTAATCCAAATATGTACTAGTACTAATCAATATATGGATATTATAATTAATTATAATATAATGTACAGTTCATTATTAAAGCAGATTATTTTTATAATGATAATAACAATATGTCGTGACTTATATAAAATTAATAGCTATTTATAAATTTAATATAAATAATAACCATATTTATGATCGTTGATTTGATAAATAAGCAAGCAACATCTTAGCTAAGCCTATAAGATAATAGATATGTTGACAACCAGAATAAACAAAATTAATTATATAATTGCCAATAACGTGGTAATTAGTTATTATTTAACCACATTTGAACGCAGAATAATTAATCCCAATGCCTATAGAAAAACAAAATTATTCTACTATATTTTAATACTTAATTATCTTGCTCAAATACTTAAATATTCGCTATCCCTAATGGATTTACTTGATAATCAAGCAAGATTGTTATTATTTGACATATCGCTATTTTTAAGCGGTATTCGCCAATATAATCTTATATTGCTCATTTTGGGACATTTGTTTGGTTTGCAAATGATGGTCAATTTCCACATATCAAACCCTCGCAAATTTACTATTATTACAGAGTTTTATCGTGTTTTGCATAATGGTCATTCAAGATCTAAAATATTGTTTATTCATATGAACTCACTTACTGTTAAAAATATTAACTCGCTGTTAAAAATTAATAACCGAGTTTTAAATGTATTTATCTGCATATTTTGTAAGTAAATTAACTATTTTATATCAGTATTGTTTACTTATTTAATTTTATTAAATATGTTTTTAATTCTATTAACTTACCATTCTCTCTCTCTCTCTCTCTCTCTCTCTCTCTCTCTCTCTCTCTCTTTGCACGCAGTTTTTGAGGGTAAAAATTGTCTTGAATTATATACACAATCATATTATGGTGTGAATTGNCTCTCTCTCTCTCTCTCTCTCTCTCTCTCTCTCTCTCTCCTGACAGCATTTACCATAGTATTAATTAACATAACATGGGTATATAATTTTTACACACCGAAACAATTTATCTACTCACTTTTTATGCAAATAATGGTTCAGTTGGCATTAAACGCCATGTACCTTGATGGTATAGTATGCACTTTTATACTCGTGCCACTTATATATTACGGCATAACTACTATAAACACTTTAAACACCAACATTACCAACTTGGACAGTTTGTATTTTTACAATAAGTTAAGTATAACCAGCAAGGTCGTTGCATTTATAACTCAACATCAAACTATATGCATTCAAATCAAACTAATTAACAAGGCCACCAAGGTAATTTATTACGCGATGATTGGCCTAATCTTTCCCATCACGTTAATAATTTTACAACAACTACTGTTTGAAAGTTTATCATGGTCAGTTCGCGTTTTTTATATAAACTCGGTACTTTATTTGTATATATCGCTGGTGGGCTTCCAGTGTGTATTTGCCTCGTTTTCAAAGCGCGTGCATAAAATGTGCGTAAAATTATCACGTTATCAATGGTTGGTTAACGGCTGGCCCTTTAGGGCCCGGTTTAAGCTTAAGCTAATTATGTGTTTTGAGAAACTCAGTAGTGATAAGAAATTGGGCATTACTATCGGCCCATTGGCAGTCATTACTTTTCCATTGTTTAGCAAGGTAGGTATTTTGTATTTAATGTTTTAATAAACTTATAAAATGTTTTTTAATTAATTATGTCTATTCTTTCACATATTCTATTTGCAGATGGTCATACAGTATATTAGGTTTTTTATTCTAACACACAAATTTGGACAAAATTTCAATCGTGATGAAATATTACAAACATTTTATGGTGAATCTTTTACATCATTTATTTTTTATTGGCATTCTCATTAATATACATTATATAACATTACTGTATTTACTGTACGTTACTGTATTTTATTGTAATTATTAATATACTTGATATATGTTTAACATTATAGTTAGTCCTAATCATATTATATAATACACATTAAAACTTTTTTAATTTATCAAAAATATTCAAAATTTAAATTAAATGTTTTTATTGCTCTATAATTAAATATTTACTAATATTTATTTAAAATATTTATTTAAAATAATTTTTCAATTAAAATTTATCAATTTTTCGCAGAGCGGGCAAATACGGACATTTGTGGCATAATTATCACGTATTTTCTCATGAGAGCATAGATGCAAAGACTACCTTTTGTGAAATCCTGATACATTTTAATTGATCCAAAAACATAGCAATATTTTATTATTTAATAAATTATTTAAGTTCTCGTTTAAAAGTTAAAATAAATGAATCCACAAATGTACAAATGTCAATCAATATATTGATTTTATAATTATTGTAATATACTGTGCTGTTCATTATCTATGTCAACGCAGTCTATTATCAAAATACATGATAATTAATTAATGTCGTGATTTATAAAAATAGCTATTTATAATTTAATAAAACCATAATATATTTATAATATACATGTATGTAGATTGTTTGTAAAAATACTTTTACCTCACAAATTACTTGCTATTGTATTAACAGAACGAATAAACTAGATATAATGGAAGGAAATTTTATAATTAATTATTACTTAACCATGTTTGACCGCAGAATTTACAACCCTGCTTTGTATAACAAAGCTAAAATAATATACTATATTTTAATATTTAATTATATAGCTCAAATAATCAAATACTCATTAAGCCTATTTAATGTGCTCGATGATCAAGCTAGATTATTATTATTTGATATCTCGCTATTTCTAGGTGGCTTACGGCAATATAATCTTATATTACTTATTATGGGTCAATTATTTGGTTTGGTGGTGATGGTAGATTTACATATTTCAAATCCAGTTAAATATACTATTTTGGCAGAGTTTTATAGTGTTTTGCGTGATGATAATTCAAGCGCCCAACCATTGTTTATTAATATGGACATGGTTATTATTATTAACAAAATTAACTCGTTGTTAAAGGTTAATTACAAAATTTTGAACGTTTTTGCCTGTACATTTTGTAAGTAAATTAACAAATTTATTATTATGCTATCTACCAAAATAATTTTATGTTTAAGTTTTATTAACTTATAATTCTCTCTCTCTCTCTCTCTCTCTCTCTCTCTCTCTCTCT
>CAJPIZ010000177.1:0-31340 GCA_905368565.1 Medioppia subpectinata
TCGAGCCATTAAAAGTCCCGAACAATCCAGTAGTTCCCGAGTTATCCCGTCCCGAAGGTTAACTCGAATTCACCCACAAAGCGCGCGCCCTCTCTGAACACCGCCACACAACACAAGAACCGTCACAAAATGCTTAATCAAAGTGGTATACAAAATAATTATCAAGATAATATTGCGGCAAGTGATGGCCTGAAGTATAAGAATAATCAAGTGTTAGTTGGGGTCAGCTTGGTTATAATTTGAGATTTTTAATTTTTTGTATTTTTGAGCCATGTGAGATTATAGTAATAGTATCAATTGGTAAATTACACTTGATATATTTACAAAAATAATTAATTTCGATTTACTAATAAAATTAAATAAACAATGAACATGTGCCGATTATTTAATAACTTAATATTTAAATGTGTAAAATATTTATTGTTGATTTTTTTAAATATTTTGTTATTTATTACACTATGTTTTCAGTATTTAAAACTATTAAGAAAAATATATAGCTTTACAAACTGACATTTAAAATTAAATTAGATTTTAGTTGATATATTGATTCTAGCATAAATTTCTTAGGGGAATTACAACAAACGTAATATTTCATTTATTTTTCAATAAGTACTACTTAAAATAATATGCTATATTTCTAATCTATAGATATTAAATTATATTATTAATAATTTATTATTAATTTATATACAGTGCAACTCCTCTATAACGATCGGTTAAATGCACGCCAAAATTGTTCGTTATAAAGAGAGTTCGCTGTAGAGGGGTGAAAATAACTTTATTTGTTATACGAGGTTAGTTTAAAAAGTGCTCTTTGTGAAGAGTGATTTGCTGTAGGTTCGCTATGGAGGGGTTGCACTGTATTGCATTATTAGTGTGAAGAATTATTTTTATTTAAAAATATCTAGATTTAAAAATAGTTTTACAAACTTTAGTTGTAAATAAAAGCATTTTTAGTTTAACATAAATTGATTTAAAATTGTTTTATTTATAGCAAGAACATGAGGAATTAAATTATTTTATTTTTCTTTATTTGAAAACTATTATTTAATTAAAATGTTATATTTGTTTAACTTTTAAAATTAACTAATTAAAACAATAAATTACCAAACATTCTATCTTTATGTTAACAGAGCATATTTCAACTCTGCCATATCAATAGGTGGCACAGTATTCACACCATGGTAATTTAATCTAACCTGACCTCATCGGGTGTGCTCAAAGACTGGCCGGAGTCCCTGTACCGAAACGGGCAGTTCAAAAATTGCTCGTACATGATTTGTAAGGCAACCATTATTGTTTTTAATAATTGTGAAAATTAGTTATTTTGATGAGCAGATATAATCATATAATAAATTATTTTAAATTAAATGCAAAACACAGCCTTCAACTCTACTTTCCCATTATATTAATACTTTAAAAATTTAGTTTTGTAAAATATATTGCAATGATTTAAATTACAGTTTATTTATGTAGAAACAAACAATTTTAATAACAACAGCTAATAAATAAAAATTATAAGTTAAAAACATAAAACAAATAAACAATGGATATTTATCTCATCAAAAATAATTTATTAATATAGTAAATATAAAATCATACAGGCAATTTTTACTGGAAATATTTATATCAATGAATGGTTTTCAATTTTAATAAATAAATCACTATTTAATTTGTTTTATTAAAATTATCTATACAATATTCAATTAACCATATTAATTTTTAACTATACTTAAAAAATATTAATTCATTAATGTGATAACGTTTTAATTTTGTGTAAATGCTTTAATTAACTTAGTTGCACTAATCGTCAAATTTTTAATTAGTTTAAATATATATCAATTAAACCTTAAACAGTTACAAATGACATTTAAATATCAACGTACATATAAATTCTACTACTAAACCCAGTTTAACTTATGATGATACTGTAGTAACTCTCAACGCCACTATGTATTAGCAGAATGAAACTAAATTTACAAACAATTATTGAACATAAAATAAATTAATTATAAAATAATTTATTTGGAATAAGTTTATTAATTTCTCAAATAATATTCATATAAATATAAACAATAAAATTTATTATTATAATTATTGAATACTATTTTAACATTTACGTTACACCAAAATTAGCTATATTAAATATAACTTTTAAATGTTTGAATGATGGTTATATTTACTAACGATTTAATTTAATTATTCATTATTATTATATTATTAATATTATTAATATTAAATTAATATTATAAAAAAATGTTGGATTTTGTTTGAATATAAAAAATTCTATGACAAAATAACGCACTTTACAAACTGTAACATAAAATTTAAAACATGTATATTTTAGCATTAAGATTATAAATTAATAAATACTGGAGTACATTTTAATAACAAATAAAAAAAATAAATTATAGTATACTTCATTTAATTATATTTAAATTTACAAACTACATAAATTTGTTTCGCAAATTAATTTTAAATAAGAGTATTCGAAATAACGCACCGTTTATTAGCTTGAATAGTCAAATGCATTATCAGTCGGGTACATAAAATAATTATCCAGGTGGTAAATAACGCTTAAAGCATTTAAACTGACATTTAAATAATCATCAAATTTAAGTAAATATAATTATTTCATAATATATTAGCCCAATGGATAAGTCTTTGCATTAAATTAGTCTTAAAAAGAAAATTAATTTTTTTAATATTTAAAAAATTAATTGATATTATAAAATAGCCATCATTATCGGCAACTATTGGCTATCATTCTGACAAATTTTTATTTAATTCCCGATAAAAATGGCTGCCCTGCGAGTCAAAGAAGTGAGTGGTGTCTGTTTTGACCACTACTTTTGTTTTGCATTTTTCACCCCTAAGACATGACACCAGAGGATGATATTAACAGTCATCTGATAGAGGGATAACTGGAGTATATGGTGGGTGTGGAGTCATTTGTCACACAAAGTCCTCTAATTTTTTTCGGGTGATTTTCGAAAAATGTGGTCTAAAAATAGGCCAAAAATAGCCATATTTTGAGTATGTGTCCAATTATCGGCTCCGGACACCACGGGAATTGCTTTAAATGGTCATAATTTGTTGGCCAGTAAAAGCATATAATGACCAACAATTCCATATATGGAAGTCGTTAATTGGACACATCCCGATAATTTGGCACATGATTGCCCACTTTACCGGGTCGGCCAGTTCGGGTGCGGTCTTTGTGGTCATAATCATTGGACATTAACCTTTTAAATAGTTAATATCATTGGGCGATAAATAATACATCACCTAAAATTTACACATTGTTTTTGTGAGCCAATTTACTAATCCTAATGAGTGAAAACTAAAATAAGTAAAATTTGTTAATATGCTCGGTATCGGGAGTTCGGGTTAAATTGCCACCTCTTTGTATAAATTTAATAATTTTTTAACATATAATTAAAGCTGAATAATGACTCTATTAAATGGTGTTTAAACGGATATGTTGACAAATACCAAACAAATTTAGCAGCCATTCATAAACAAGGGTATTTTTAATGCAATTACATAACCATTAAGCTGATACTTATGTTTACAAAAATTATACTATTTCTCTAAATTAAATGTTATGAACCATCTATGTTGTCAACTAATCTTTGTTATTGATCAAATGCCCTGGAAGAGTTTTGTTAGTAACACAGAAGTTTAGCGAACTTGTAAGTATGCCAGACATTAAGTACATTGTTATATTTATTTTATTTTAAAAAATAAAATATTCTTGTGTTACTATTCTAAACACATGTATAATAAATAGTATTTATTTAGAAAGTGAATTTTGAAAATATTAAATGAGTAAAAAGATTTATTTAATTATTTAAATAATAAACAGAATATACATAAAAATTAATTAATTATCAATAAATATGAATAAATACTTAATTAAACAAAAAATTAATTTTTAATCATCAATTTCATTAATAGACAGAAATCCGTCGCCATTTGTGTCCATCAAATAAAACTCGTATTTCATATCCTTATCGGCGGCCAAACCCTCGGTCTGAGCAAAGCTAAGAACCTCCACATAACTGGCCCTCCCGTCCCGGTCTGTGTCCAAACGGGTCAACACATGAGTGGCATTACTTATGACCACATCATTAGCAGTGGACAACCCATTAGTTTTACACCCTGATGCAATATTCCAGCACCACAAACTTGAGTCACCATTGCGGCAGCCACCATCGCAATTGCAGCCAAAGATATTACATTTGCCCACGCCACAATACGTATTGGCCTCGCTGCAATCTCGACAAGTACGACCCTGGTCAGGGCACTTGAGTGGTGCGGTACAACAATCTGCGGCTGACGATTCAAAATTGACCGCAACTATTATGACGGCCAATAAGGTAGCGATTGTTAGTTTTGAATTCATTGCGCTTGGTTGTTTTGTTGTTTATGTTATAACAATAAAATGTTATATAATTTAACTTATTATAACTTTCTTTTTTAACGAGCTAACTATTTATACTAAAAAATTGTCTAAATAAATCATCTTATTGCGTAAAATTTACAGGAATAATTTGCAATGATAAACCAATTGTACTTGGTCAACTTTGTATTATTGCAAATTGAACGTGCAACTAAACAATGTTAGATTTTACACTTATATTTTTAAGTACTAAATATGTCCATGCTTACTTTTAGATTAAATTATAATATAGCAACAAATAGATTATTACAAATAATATTTGTAAAAATTATTATGATATTGTACATTATATGGTACATTAAGTACTGTATTGTACACATGGTGATATAATTCGTCATATTATTTTTACAAATAAGATTAATTTAATCTCATTATATTTGGTGTTTATAGATAATTAATTGCATATAAATAATTATAGATAAACAATTAATTGCACAATGGTTGTTAAATAGTCAGCAAAAGCAAACTGTGTACTCAACAAATATAATGTGAAAAATATCATATGTTATAGTTGCAATTGTGTTTTGAAATTATAGACTTGACCAAGTACAACATGTTATCATTAGAAATGTTGCCTGAAATTTTGGAAACACATTGTTTATTGTAATATTTATCTAGATAAATAATAGATTTAATACAAATAATTTTAGTATAAATAGTTGACAATTTACAATACAAAATTATAATAAATGTTTATAAGTTATAAATTATAACATAGTTATAACAAAGTAAGTATTTCTCAAATAAAATTTATAAATTATATTTTATTAACTTCAACAATTAATCAATATAACTTATTTAAATTTAACTTAGGTACCACAAAATTACAGCAATGAATTCAAAGCTAACAATCGCCGCACTATTGGCAGTTATAGTAGTTATGGTAAATTTTGGACAGTCAACAGCAGACTGTTGTTTCGCTCAACTCAACTGCCCTGACCAGGGTCGTACATGCAAAGATTGCACCAAGGCCGACATTTATTGCGGCGTGGGCAAATGCAACGTGGTGGGCTGCAATTGCGACGGTGGATGCCGGTCAGGCAATCCCAACCTTTGGTGTTGGAATATAGCTTCGCATTGCAAAACTATTATGGCCACAACCAATGACCTGCCTATCAATAATGCCACGCATGTGTTCACTCGTTTGGACACAGACCGGGACGGGAGGGCCAGTTATGTGGAGGTCCTTAGCTTTGCTCAGACCGAGGGTTTGGCCGCCGATAAGGATATGAAATATGAGTTTTATTTGATGGACAAAAATGGCGACGGATTTCTGTCGGTCAATGAAATCGATGGTTAAAAATTTAATTCTTGTTTAATTTATTTATATTTATTGGTAATTAATTTATTGTTAGTGTACAGTATATGAGATGTGTTTATTATTTAAATAATTAAATTAATTTTTTTATGCATTTAATATTAGCAAAATTAATTTTTGTAATTTTTTTATAAATACATTTAATTATTAAATTTAATTAAACTGTTTACAAAATTAAACAAATTATAAGACATGTTACTACATCTGTTATGTAGGTCAATTGATAGGAACCAATTGATACAACAATGCAGTCAATACATTGCATAAACAATTTAGGTGTATTTATAATTAAATTACTAAAATTTAAGAATAATTATTCTAATTAATTTATATAAATAATTGTTATAATAAAGTAAATAAACAAAATAAATTATCATTTTACTTAGTTATAAATCTGATCTGCAATAGTTCATAAATTTGTTTATTATTATATAATTGATTTGTTTTTTATTAGTTATAGGTATTTGTGAATATATTTTAGCCATTAAAAAGGATTATTGTAATACTATGAAACAATTTTAGTGTAATTTTAAATTTTAACTAAAAAGTAAACTACTTTAGATAATTAATCATTAATAATTTAAATTATTTTACAAAATTATCACAAAATACTTAACACAAAACTATAATTATAATTTGTTACAACATTTTCAACATTATTTATTAGATACAAGACAATAGGAATTTAATTATTTAAAATATAATTATAGATTTTGAACAGGGTAACATCATCATTCTAGAAAATTAATGAATACCCATAAATGTTTATTGTGGTTCTTCAACAAAGCATTTACCATCTTCGCAATACTCTACATGCGTTTCCGTTAGCTCACAATCGTTATCAGTTTTGCATTTAGTGGGCACATGCTCCATTTTCGATTCCTCATCAGGTTGTTCATTAATATAGTTTCTCCTTGGATCTTGTTCAGTAGCAACTTCATTGATCGTGGTGGACAGTACCAATAAAGATACCAATAGCAATAAAATTACATTGTTCATGGTAACTAACAAAATAATTGATGTTGAAAGCAGATCTATTGTAAAATATATTCAAACCACTTACTTTAAGTAAAATGTTTCATGTGAATTTAACCAATTGTAATTTTATATTTTTCTATTGAAGTTACAATAATTTTTTCTTTTATTTAAATATATTTTAAGGGTTTGCCCACAGAAGCGGTCACTAATATTGAAACAAATATAAAATTTGTGTTTAGTTTGAATTAAAGTGTTTGCGAACTGAAAACAGAAAACAATTTATTGGATGTTTACAAAATATAACATAAAAATATGGTTTTACAAGTTTTTAATAAATTAGATTATTAAATTTCAATTAAATTCTTAAGTGAACAGCATTTATAAAATAAGAAAATTTTTATTTTATATTAGATAATATAAACATCATTTTTTCAAAGAAAATTACATTTCTAACCATCAATTTCGTTAACAGTCAGAAATCCGTCGCTATTTTTGTCCATCAAATAAAACTCATATTTCATATCCTTATCGGCGGCCAAACCCTCGGTCTGAGCAAAGCTAAGGACCTCAGTATAACTGGCCCTCCCGTCCCGGTCTGTGTCCAAAGCGGTAAATATTTGTGTGACATTATTTATAACCACATTGTTATTAGTAGACATCCCATTAGTTTTGCACCCGGGTGCAATGTTCCAGCACAATTAACTTGAGTCACTTTTTCGGCAGCCACCATCGCAATTACAGCAAAAGATATTACATTTGTCCAAGCTGCAATATGTGTTGGCCTCGCTACAATCTCGACATGTACGACCCTGGTCAGGGCACTTGAGTAGAGCTGTACAACAATCTGCGGCTGAGGGTTCAAAATTGACCTCAACTACTATGACGGCCAATAAGGTAGCGATTGTTAGCTTTGAATTCATTGCGCTTGGTTGTTTTGTTCTTATTGTTATAATAATAGAATGTTATTTAATTTTATTATAACTTTCTTGTATAACGAGCTATTTATACTAAAAATTGTCAAAATAAATCAACTTATTGTGTAGAATTTACAGGAATTATATGCAATGATAAACCTATTGTACTTGGTCGACTTTGTATTTTTAAATAATTACTATAAATTATAGTCTATAATATTATTGCAAAATCAATGTGTAACTAAATAATGTTTGGCTTAAAACTTTATACATTTATTTATTAAATTTGCCTATGTTATTAGATTGAATTATAATGTAGCAATAAAATTATCATTACAAATAATATTTATAAAAATTATTATAATATTGTACATTATACAGAACATTAAATACTGTAGTGAACACATGGTGATATAATTCGTCATATTATTTTTACAAATAGGATTAATTTAATCTCATTATATTTGTTATCTATGGATAATTAGACAATTGATTGCACAATGGTTGTTAAATACAAACTCTGTACTCAACAAATATAATGTGAAAAATATCATATGTTATAGTTGCAATTTTGTTTTGAAATTATAGACTTGACCAAGTACAAAATGTTATCATTAAAAATGTTGCCTTATATTTTGGAAACAATTATGGTTTATGTTAATAAATAATAAAGTTGATCTGAATAATTTTAGTATAAATAGTTGTGTATTTACAATACAAAGTTATATTAAATCTTTATAAGTTATAAATTATAACATAGTTATAACAAAGTAAGTATTTCCTAAATAAAATTTAAAAATTTTATATAATTAAATTCAGAAATTATTTTAATTAACCTAGGTATCATAAAATTACAGCAATGAATTCAAAACTAACAATCGCCGCCCTATTGGCCCTCGTAGTAGTTATGGGCAATTTTGGACAGTCAACGGCTGACTGTTGTTTCGCTCAACTCAACTGCCCTGACCAGGGTCGTACTTGCAAAGATTGTACCAAGGCCGACATTTATTGCGGCGTGGGCAAATGCAACGTGGTGGGCTGCAATTGCGACGGTGGGTGCCGGTCAGGCAATCCCAACCTTTGGTGTTGGAATATAGCTTCCCATTGCAAAACTATTATGGCCACAACCAATGACCTGGCTATCAATAATGCCACTTATGTGTTCGCTCGTTTAGACACAGACCGGGACGGGAGGGCCAGTTATGTGGAAGTCCTTAGCTTTGCTCAGACCGAGGGTTTGGCCGCCGATAAGGATATGAAGTATGAGTTTTATTTGATGGATAAAAATGGAGACGGATTTCTGTCGGTCAATGAAATTGATGGTTAAAAATGTAATTCAAGTTTAATTTATTTATATTTATTAGTAATTAATTTATTGTTAGTTTAAGTTATATGGGATGTTGTCTTTATTCTTGAAATAATTAAATAAACCTTTTTACGCATTTAATATTTGCAAAATTAATTTTTTACTTTTTTATAAATACAATTTATTTTTTAAAATTTAATTAAACATAAGTTATTATGAAACAACTTATTATTACTCTTATGTAGACCATATGAATTTGAATAATTAATTAAAATTATTCAAAATAAAATAAATATATATTTCTACATATTTATTGATAAACTGTACATGTAATTAATATAAGTTTATTTGTACATCATAGAAGGTCTTTATAATAAATGATATTGAGTTATAATCTATAATTATTTAATTTTAAAATTAAAATATATATAAAATATGTAGGAATTAGTTATCTAGACGATTAACAATTAACCTTTATATTTTAGTACAAACATATTTGAAGTACTAATATTATTATTTATCAAAATCACTGTACTTCATGTTATAAAATATAATTAGAACTTGAAAAACTTTCAGAGTCTAAAATTTAGACTGCACTAATTGTTATCTGTATACAATGACTTATGCTTATGACTGATTAATTTTAAAATAGTATATAATAATAGAAAATTTCATTATAATTTATTTAATAAATATAGTAATATTAAAATAACAAAATTATAATGGAAATTTCAATATATCTGTCGGTCCTGTATATCGCTGTCTGTAATGGACTGCCATTTGCCGATCAATTGGCCGCCAATGATGTGGACAATAGCCATAAATGGGTCGTATTGTGCGCCGGGAGTAACGGTTGGATCAATTATGCCGATCAGGTATAGTGGAGTTTACAATTGAATTAAACAAAATTAATTATTAAAATTTTTATCAATTTTAATTAGGCATTAATATACAGGGCTTACCATCAGTTCCGCTCGTATGGCATACCGGAGAGCAATATAATTGTCATGCATTACGACGATATCGCAAACAACAGTAAAAACCCTAACCCAGGGGTTGTAATTACCGAGAAAGGTGGTGAAAATTGGTACCATGATATTCCCAAAGATTATGTCGGCGCCGCTGTTAATCCCACCGTAATTATTATTATTTATTGTGAATTACCAAAAGAAATATTAATAATTTTTGTTATTTTATCTAGAACTTTTTAAAAGTAATAAGTGGTGACCAAGAATTGCACGCAAAAGGTAGGAAAGTAGTGAACAGTGGGCCAACCGATCACGTGTTTTTGTATTTTGGCGATCATGGTGGACCAGGTAATAGATTTTAGAAAATATTCCAGGTGCAATTATTTACAATTACTAATAATTTTTATGAGCAGGATTAATTAGATTTAATAATGGCAAAGTTTTATATGCTGATGATCTAATAAACACAATAATAAACATGCACAAACAGAAAAAATATGCCATGCTTGGTTTCTACATTGATACATGCGAATCTGGTAAGTTTTGTAAATTAAAAATAAATTAAATTATGTTTAATAATTAATCATATTTTAAAAAAATACTTTATTTGCCAGGATCAATGTTTAACATAGTGTTACCAAGCAACATTAACGCTTAGGCGGTCAGCTCATCTCTACCCGATGAAGATAGTCATTTTATGAATTATGATGATGAATTGAATATATTCTATAGTATAGATTACTTATTTATTATTTATAATGAATATTGCTAAATATAATTAAATCATATTTAATTCACCAGGCTCATATTTTGCCGACTATTGGCTAACTAATAATGAGATAACAGATATGGAAAAGGAAACACTTAATCAACAATACGATTATGTCGTCGAAAAGACAAAGAGTGTTCAACACGCACAACATTATGGAGATTTAAGCATGGGCAAATTGCACGTTAATGAGTTTTTAGGCCACAAGCAAAACGGTGTTTTTAATACTCTAGTTCATAGATGCTGAGCGGGGCAATAATTAGGGCAAATGTGATTATATAAAGTGCAACTGTTCATACATAGTGTTATAGTAATAGAAAGGAAGGGGTGAATAATATGAGTATGAATTCAATTCAAGGGCACTATATTTAGTCAATCATTATAACGTTTATAATGAGTAAATCACGAAACAATAAGCATGCGCATTATTTATCTCAGCATCTCTGCTCTAGTTAATACACCTGTGAAAATAATGAAACAGTCAGCAAATGGGAAGTTGCTTTATTTCTAGTACAACAGCGAATTAACAAATCTGTGGCTAATAGTGAAAAATTAGGGTAAATTTCATCATTTAACAAATTATTTTTGCATATTTATTAAATTTTTGTTTTTAACAGATATGTGAAACATTTGAAAAATCTATTGAATGGCAGACAAACTGTTGATAAACACATCAATGATTACGTGAATAGTATTCAACACTTACTGACAGTCGATAGCAATGCTATTCTAAACACTAAACAAGAGCTCAATAATAGACAGTGTTATCGAAAACTTGTCGACACTTTCAACGAAAATTGCTTTGATTTGACACAAGTATTTTAGACATTGATTTGACAATATGTTTATTTGATTGATATGATTTTATTTTGTAAAATTAATTAATTAATTTTATTTATTAATTACAGGACACTTATGTTTTACGCAAATTACAAGTATTTGTGAATATTTGTGAAACAATGCGTGAATCGAGTGATGCGGACATCGCTGTCAACCAATTGAGACAACACTGCAGTCAATACACTAACAATCAATTTGGATATATTTTATAAATTATGTGAAAACTAATTATGCTTGAATTATCAAAAATTAAAAATGAATTTTTCATTAAGCAATTCAATTTATAATTAATAATATAATTTTAAAATTAATTTGTTTATAAATATTAATTTAATTTAATTTAAACAAAAAATTACCAGCAAAAACTTTACGTTAATTTTTACAATAATTTGGAATAAGAATTACATTTTTACCTAGCATATAATTGTTTCATGCATATTTTATAATCAGATGTAATAAAATGACATAATTTACACAAAGTAAGCTTATATGCATGTTGGATGTAAAGTTGCTTTGGATTATAATTAATAAACCTACAACTATCTAGAAAATAAATAATTAGCAATCATTAAATCATCATTAGATTCTACAAACATTATGCAATATAAAATTTAAATTAACATCGCATAATTGTAGTTATGCAATTTTGAATTGAGCAGCAAATTATTTATGCCAACTCTCTAATTATTATTCCAAACAATCAGATTAAAACAGCCAGGTATATCATATGACATAGAGTACTTAAAAGTTAATGATGTGTTATTGACAATGAAATCGGCACAAGTGTTTATCGCTTATAAAAATACGACAAAATATTACTTTCGATAAATGTAATAATTATAAAATATCATTTTATTTATTATTGAGCTGTGTTTATAATTGATTTCACAATAAAATAATAATTATGCATTTTGCACATAACATTGACATAAATGTATTTAATATTAGACTAATATTATGTTGATATACCAATTAATTGCGACCATTTATCACACAATTTAGATGTACAGAATATTATTAGATTTAAATGTTTTAACAATTAATTTACAACAATTTAAAATAATAATAAACATCCAGGTGGTATTTGATAATAAGTGTTTTTAGTATAATTTTCTAAGAAAATCTCACTCGAATTGGTCTACCTGACATTATAATGATAAAGTCAATTATGAGCGATTAAATAACATAAGATACAGTATATATGGATCTGTATTAAAAATCATACCAATTTTTGGACTGTAGTACTTGTTATCTAAATGAGAACTATGCTTGTGACTAGATTAAACATGCCTGGATTAGTTGATAAATAGTATATAATAATAGAGAATTTCAATTACATTTAGTTTATAAAAATTTATTTATTTTATACTAAAAATATAATGAAAGTTGCAGTACTTTTGTCGGTTCTGTATATTGCGGTCTGCAATGGACTGCCAACGGCTAATGCCGGGCAGAAATGGGTCGTATTGTGTGCCGGGAGTAACGGGTGGGACAACTACGCCGATCAAGTATATTAATTTAGCAAATAATCTAAGCATGATAATAATGTTTTATTTTTAAACCCATGTTAATTAGGCTTTAGTATACCGGGGATACCATCTGTTCAGGTCTTATGGTATACCTGAGAGCAATATAATTATTATGCATTACGACGATATCGCACACAACAAGGCTAACCCTAACCCAGGGGTTGTGATCAACAAGAAAGGTGGTCCAAATTTGTACCATGATATTCCCAAAGACTATGTCGGAACCGATGTTAACCCTACGGTAATTTCAAGAAGTTTAATTATTGTTTGTTACTTAATAAATTTAATAATTATAAATAATTTTTGTTATTAATCTAGAACTTTTTGAAAGTAATTAGTGGTGACCAAGAATTAGCCGCTAAGGGCAAGAAAGTGGTCAACAGTGGGCCAAACGACCACGTGTTTCTGTATTTTGGCGATCATGGTGCACCAGGTAATTGATATAATAAAGTGAAAATTTTATATAGAAAATATAAATTATTAATAATTATTCATTATAAGGTTTGGTTGCTTTTAACCATGGCAAAGTTTTATACTCTGATGATTTAATAAACAAAATTAAGAGCATGCATAAACAGAATAAATACGCCAAGCTCGGTTTCTATATTGATACTTGCGAATCAGGTAATTATCTTAAACTATAAATTAATAATGCAAATAAGTAATAATAGGAAATAAAAATATTATACCTACTTGTTAACAAATAATTTATTCACCAGGCTCAATGTTTGACAAAATACTACCAAATAACATTAACGCATATGCTGTCAGTTCATCTCGGCCAGATGAAGATAGTAACTTTTTACATTACGATGATGAATTGGACACATATATAAGTATGATTCAATTTATTATATTATAGCATAATGCTTAATATGATCAAAGAATAAATACTATTAAATAATCTGTTATTCACCAGGCTCATATTTTGCCGATTATTGGCTGACTAATGACGAGAATAATGATCTGGAAAAAGAAACACTTGATCAACAGTACGAGGATCTGGTCGCTAAAACCAAGAGTGTTCAGCACGCACAGCATTATGGTGATTTGACCATTGGCAAATTGCACGTAGCTGACTTTTTAGGCCATAAGTCAAGCAGTTTGTTAAGTGACCGTGTTAATACACATGTACAAAATAACGAGACAGTCAGTAAATGGGATGTGGCTATGAATTTAGTACAAAAGCGAATTAATGCTGCCACGAAGACTAATGACAAATTAAGGTAAATCTTTAATTGTTAATTTTTAAAATACAATTGTCAATAATATTTTTTTAAATTATCTATAGACATGTGGAAGACTTGGAAAATCTATTGAATGGCAGACAATATGTTGATAAACACATCAATGATTACGTGAATAGTATTCAACACTTACTGACAGTCGATAGCAATGCTATTCTAAACACTAAACAAGAGCTCAATAATAGACAGTGTTATCGAAAATTGGTCGACACTTTCAATGAAAATTGCTTTGATTTGACACAAGTATATAAATCTTTAAACTTTTTATAATTTAAACTTTATTTGTTAATTTTATTATTAATAATTTATAGGATACTTATGTTTTACGCAAATTGCAAACATTTGTGAATATTTGTGAAACAATGCGTGAATCGAGTGATGCGGACATCGCTGTCAACCAATTGATACAACACTGCCGTCAAAATGCAAACAATCAATTTGGATATATTTTATAAATATAATGAATTAAATATCTATAAAATTTAAATTGATTGACAAACAAATGTTAAATAAAGTTGCAATATTAAAACAATTTTTACATTTATCCTAAAAACTCTTGATACTTATTTATTCAATTTTTATTAATAATTACTTATTATATTCAATATGAACTTAAACAATAAACCAAAAGGTATATTGTATGGGATCGGGGCTTATATTTAATATTGCATTAAATTGCAATTATTTTTTTGCGTATAATGAATGTTTAATTTGTTACATGATTAAAATAATACAAAAAAATGTAGAATTAATCCTTAATGATTCTGTTATTCTCTCTGTAATGTCAATTATGAATCTTCCTGTTAAATTTACATATATAGACTGATCAATTTATGTTTCACTGATATAATATTTATTAAACTTAATCAGTGATAAATTATCACTATTTAATATTTATTTAATCAAACTCTTAAGTGATTGTTATTATAAATAATTTTTTGTTGGGATTAGGTTAAGTTAGGTTAGGTCATTTTTAGTGGATTTTTAATTTTTACCGTACATGTTAAACGTGGTTGCGGTTACTGCACTTAAATTTATAATACATTAATTACAATTTATAAAAATTACAAAACCCGTGTATTAGCAGTTAATGTTAAATCAATCCAGGTGATATATTGAGAGATTAAAGTATTCAGGGTATAGGTATCTATTGTGTATATCAAACACGTTTAAAACCAAAATGTATTTATTATATCATTATTATATTTAAAACTTATAGTTTGTTATTATCAATAATTTTGACATGATACGCATTTCATAAATTCTTGCAAACAATATTAAATAATATTTACTAAATATACATAGCAAACATCCAGGTGGTCTTTTATTACACAGTACATTTTATTAATTTCTAAGAATATATTATTCGCTTTGGTCTACAAAAAATAAGAATCATAATCTATCATAAACGATTAAAAGACATTACTTACAATATAAGTACAATACAAGTTGCAATAAATCATGCCAACATTCCGACTTTAATGTGCCTAAATGTGACCAAATTTCATATGCCTCTACATGGTTTATTGAATAAATATTGTATATAATAACTAAAAATATAGTAAGTTTTGTTTAACAAGTTTTGTTATATACTTTACTTTTCATCATTTGTATTGTTATAAAATTATATCATAATGAAAGTTGCATTACTATTATCCGTCTTATATGTCGCTGTTTGTAATGGACTGCCGGCGGCTAACGCTGGCCAGAAATGGGTCGTATTGTGCGCCGGGAGTAACGGGTGGGGCAACTATGCCGATCAGGTACATTAACATTTGAAATTAAATTAAGAAATGTAACTAATTTATTGTTTTAAATCTATGTTATTTAGGCTTTAGTATACAGGGGTTACCATCTCTTCCGATCATACGGTATACCGGAGAGTAATATAATTATTATGCATTATGACGATATTGCACACAACAAGGCTAACCCTAACCCAGGGGTTGTGATCAACCAAATTGGGGGTAAAAATTTGTATCATGATATCCCTAAAGATTATGTCGGATCCGATGTTAATCCTACGGTAATTTTGCTATTTTAATTTTATTAACAAATTATATAATTAATATTTTTTGTTATTTAATGTAGAACTTTTTGAAAGTAATTAGTGGTGACCAAGAATTAGCTGCAAAGGGCAAGAAAGTGGTTAATAGTGGACCAAACGATCACGTGTTTCTGTATTTTGGCGATCATGGTGCACCAGGTAATTTATTAATTAATTTTCTAAAAATGTTGAGCAAGTTAATTATTATAAATTTATTTATTGGACTAAAGGCCTGGTTGCGTTCAACGGTGGTAAAGTGCTACATGCTACCGATTTAATTAAAACATTAAAGAACATGCACGAACAGAAAAAATACGCCAAGCTCGTTTTTCACATTGATACCTGCGAATCTGGTAAATAAAAAATTTATATTATAACAAAAATTACAGATGAATTATACATAAACAATTTTTTAAAACTACATTACATAATTTTCTCACCAAGGTTCAATGTTTAATAATATATTACCCAAAGACATCAACGCATATGCGGTCACTTCATCAAAACCTGATCAAGATAGTTACTTTTTGACTTATGATAAAGAATTGGGCACATATATTAGTAAGCATTTAGGCTACAATATTAATTAACCCCGCAATAAATATAATGATAACTATAAAATTATTTACCAGGCTCACTATTTGCCGACACATGGCTTTCAAACGATGAAACATCAAATCTTGAAACGGAAACATTTGATCAACAATACGAGATTTTAGTCGAAAAAACAAAGAATTCGCAAAATGCACAACATTATGGTGATCTTAGTCTGGGTAAATTGCATGTGGATGAATTTTTAGGCCATAAATCAAGCGGTGTGTTGAATGACCGTGTTAATACACATGTGCAGAACAATGAAACTGTAAGCAAATGGGATGTGGAGTTGAGTTTAGTACAAAAGCGTATTAATTCTGCTAAAGGGACCAACGAGAAATTAGGGTAATTTTTAATAAATTATAACTAAATAAAATTTTTAATTATATTTGCATTTTCTACAGACATGTGGAAGACTTGAAAAATCTATTAAATGGAAGACAATATGTGGACAAACATATGTCTGATTACGTGAATAGTATTCAACACTTACTGACAGTCGATAGCAATGCTATTCTAAACACTAAACAAGAGCTCAATAATAGACAGTGTTATCGAAAATTTGTCGACACATTCAGCGAAAATTGTTTTGATTTGACACAAGTATATAGACTTTAAAATTTTACTATATTAATTTTATAATACATAATCCATAATATTTATAGGATACATATGTTTTGCGCAAATTACAAGTGTTTGTGAATATTTGTGAAACAATGCGTGAATCGAGTGATGCGGACATCGCTGTCAACCAATTGATACAACACTGCAGTCTAAATACTAACAAACAATTTGGATATATTTTATAAATTATATAAAATATAACTAAACTAAAATTAATAAACTGATACATAAATAAAAAATAATAATTAAAAATTTTATTAAATTATTCTCAAAAATGGTAAAAGTAAAAATGCTAAAATCAAAGGATATTGTACTTTACAATTTATTTAACTATTAAATTTATTAAAATACAAATTCTTAATTAGAAAATAACATGCAATACTATTTTTTTTATAAATTAATTAATGCTAATTAATGTGTCCCCAACGCACTTAATGATAGTAATCATTATAATTAGTAACATTAATTTAAATATAATTATTTGATAAAGGAATCGTTGTCTAACATAATCATTAACTCCAATATAAAAACAAAAACGCAATAATTTTTACACAAAATTTTTCATTCATAACTAAAATACCAAATAAATATAGTTATTATTTAAAATTATTAATAAATTTTTATTTTAATAAATTGTGATTAAATATAATGTCTGGCATTAAATGCAATGAATTATTGCCTAAAGAATTACAAATACAGTCAGCAGAGAATCAATTGTATAGATGCGGGTTATCACTATATAAACCCAAAATTCCCACAAAACGACCATGGTACTCACACCCATTATTCATTACAATATTATTATTGTACATCATAACAACCAACATCATTTTTATAATAAATAATGGAGAATGCGAAACAATTACCATAATTTTTGGCGATTTTTCGCATATTATTGGCGCCGGAATTCATATAAAATTAACCTTTATTGTTGGCTCAATTTTTGTAGTCAGCACACAATTAATCTATTATTACAACTTTTGGTGTGGTATTGAACCAACATTTCTACGGGTATTTACTATGATGTCAGGTATGGTTACCCCCTATAGTGTCGGTCTCTCTGACCCCCAGTCTGTGCAACAATTATTGAAAATAACTAAAATTATATTTAAAATAAATAACATTTTATTAAAATATACTACACCTGTTCTCGGACTGGTAGGACTTATACCATATTTAATTTATAAACCAATATTAATCGCTATAATATATGGTATTCCCAACTCGATTATATTGGCTTTAGTATCGTATAATGCATACAGCATTGATTTATGGCAATTGACATATTTTTATTTGCTATCATATTATTTAAAACTTAAAATTAATTTACAAAATCATAGAATTAATAATTCTAAAAGTTGTCGAAATATTTTGTTTGTATTGAAAACATTAAATGGTATTTATAATGAAATTAATGGTTATAATGAGACTTACTTTTCTAAGTATATACCAATCGTATGGGTTATATACGGTTTATTTATTAGCAATACAATATACATATGTATTTTTGTCAACCTTTCCGCTATAATGAGAATTATTTTATTATATATTTGTGTTTTTGTATTGATTATGTTTATTATTATGATATTCACAGCATCGTCAGTTAATTCAACAGCAACTAAAATGTATAAACAATTTAACATTTATTTTGTAAAATGCAATCATATTAAATATCACCAACAAATCAAAATAAATTAAAAATATTAAAATTTTATAAATGTATACCTAATATATTGTGCACGTAATAATTGGCAACTATTTGTAAAAATTATATAGTTATTATAGAAAAAATGTCTTTAAAATAATTGTTAGAAAAACTGTAAATTTAAAATATTTAATAAATATTGCAACGATTATTCCATAATCTTACACCTATTAGATTACCAATGCTGTTCTTATTAATTACTCTACAATACGATCACTTATTGCCTATCGATATGCCCCACTATCGCTATCCTCATTATTATTCTAAATCCAGTGTCTCTCTTTTCCTACAATGTCTCTATTACCACTGTCTCTCTTTTCCTACAGTGTCTCTATTCCCACTGTCTCTCTTTTCCTATTCTATCTTTAATTCTATACAATCTCTACTTTTCCTATTGTCGCATAAGCCTTGCGACTTGGTCTCCGCAGGTGACTCCAGTATCTGCATCTATAATCCTCCAATCAGCTAGCACCACTCTCCCCGTACGCATGGTATTTTACTAATCTTTCGCACTGCAGTGGCAGCCATTGTTGCCCTTTATAAGGCAGTGCAACTCTCAATTCTATGTTCTTCTTCGTTTATCTTTGCCCGGCTCTTCTCTTCTTCTTTAGCTCTCCTTTAGAGCTCTACCGTTGGCTCAGTTGTAGGCAGTAGGCCTACGTATCATTCCTACAAACTATTCACACCATCAATTCCTATATGTATTATGTGCACTTATATCTAAATAAAGTAAGAGATCTCGATAACACACTTGTACCATTATTCGACAATTGAAGCACATAGATAGGCCTGGGGCCTATCCAGAGACGATTTTAAGAAACCCAAGTCGACTTCACCACCAAGGTAAGGACATTGGTCTATTGCGACCAACATACAGGGTAAGCCGGCTATGAAGGAGCCAACTATTGATAAATAGGATGGGATAGGTAATGAATAGGGAATGGTAACGGGATAACGGTTCGGGAGGCCTTGATCGAAAGAGCACTTACCATCAGCAAATAGGAGAACCCCTCGCTGAGCCGTTATAAACCGTTACAATATTATATAATAAAATGAATTATATTTTGTAATCAATAATTTATCTGAATGTGTAAATTTAATATATAATTTACACAAGTTCATTGTTACTTTATTTACAATATTATTTTAAGTTAAATAAGTTCAGTAATTATCGCAATTCAAATAAGGATAATTTGAACTGTAAAGAATTGTACGGTACTAACTGAGATTTGTATAATTTAGCTATCTATATCGTACCATAATTCATTGATTATGATTTATGAAAGTCAAGTGCCACAGACAATATACAGTGCATCCCTAAATTTTATAATGTGTATACACTTTAGTATTCAGTGTATTTTTTACTATCTTGAATTGTTACGGTATTTAATAATTTTACCGGCAATTAATTATAAAATATGTTAGCTTATACACATGATATTTATATAAAATATCATTATTATCCAAGATTATTTTTAACATACAAACACTTTATGTACAAATAAATAATTGACAATGACCTAAATATAAAATAACATAAAAACTTTTATATACCTTATAATTGTAGGATTTAATGGTAAAATTACGGGAGGTAATAGATTAAGTTTATTAATAATTATATTTACATTTAAGTTCACTAATTCTGCTCCTATTGTAAGGCAACTTAAGTGATAATCTAATTTAAAATTATTGTGTATAGGTGGCTTAATTCAGTATTTTATTACATTAAGTGCATTAAATTTCTGTGATATAACCGGCAATTAGTAGCAAGCATTATTAAATAAATGTAATTAAAAATCATGTGAGGTGGCACATTTATATAGATTAGATTTAATTAGCTGTAAATCTTCAAACATTGAAATAGATAAAAAATGAAGTGATTTATTTAATAAGTATACTGTATATTAATATTATAAATATAACACTAGAAATAAATCATTTTGTAATTATCTTTTTTATGTGTAAGTGGTTAATTTCTTAATAATTGCTGTTCTAAAAAATGAATATGGTAAAAATAACATTTAATAAATTGTAAATTTTAAAAATTTTATTTAATGTGTTTACGATATACTAGAAGACAGACCCGACTTTCGATGGCAATAGCAATGAGGAACAATCACTTGAGCCTAAGAAAAAATACCCCCGATCTATACCATTCATTATTGTCAATGAATTCTGTGAACGATTTGCATATATTGGCATGCGAGGTAAATATAACAGTGTAACATTGATTTTAAAGTTATATAGTTAATTAATTAAAAGAGGTATTCTTAAGTAGTAATTATCATCAGTATATTGTTTATTATTAAATATTTTTTAAATAGTTAAACAAAAATATTATTTTTAATTAAATACTGTAAACTTAATTATAATTTTATTAATAAGTTATTATAACATGAACTTACTGTACAAATAAATTTACTACCACATTATTTAATGAGTATTTTAGTATTTGTTTATAATTTCATTATACTTATTGTAATGCTAAAAATAATTACAATTAATTAATTAACAGCCATCTTGGTCATATTTCTCACACAAATCATCGGCTATTCTGAGGACGCGTCCACTGAATACTACCATCTATTTTCAATGACCGCATATTTTTGTCCCATTTTTGGCGCTATTATTGCCGACACATATCTCGGCAAATACAGGCATGATTATAATTTAATCACAATTAAATAACTAATCTCAATAAATTTAATTAACATTCCCAATAGGACTATATTTTCATTGACAATAGTGTATGTTATCGGTTGTATTGTGTTATCATATTCAGCAGTGGCTGAGAAAAGGTAAGTAATATAGACTTATTTAAATTTTTTTAATTGCATGCAATTATATTTTTATTATAATTAAAATTTATTTAAACTAGCTGGATCATGTGGATTGGCCTGGCTTCAATTGCATTGGGCACGGGAGGCATAAAACCATGGTAATTAAATGTTTATCACTACTGTAGATTATACAGCGACAATAATTATGCAATTATAATATAAGTTATTTATACTTTATTTATATGTTAACTAATAGTTTTGTACAGTGCAAACTACTCTATAAGAAATAACTTTTTGTTTGTTGGACATTTAATTCCAAAATTATGTTTTTTAAAATAAACATGCTGCATAGTTTTTAGCAGAAATAACAAGTAATTATGTAAAAAAATATTAACAATTAATTTTTCTAAGCGTATCGGCATTTGGTGGTGATCAATTTGGACCTGGTCAAGAAAAGCAACTGGCCAAATATTTTTCATTTTTCTACATGGCCATAAACGCTGGCGGGTTTGTGACCACATTTGTGACCCCTATTATGCGCGAAGACGTCCATTGTTTTGGTCGTGACTCGTGTTTCCCGTTGGCATTTGGTATACCCGCCGTGTTAATGTTAACGGCCCTGGTGCTTTTTGTCTCCGGCCGATATATTACCAGTTACGTTATGGTACAGCCACAGAAAGAAAGTGTGCTTGTCAAGTTTGTTAAATGTATTTTTGTAAGTAAACTAAACACATATCTATGTTATTTAGTTTATCCAGACTAGTAATTATTTAGCTATAGTTAATATGAATATTAACTGTAATTTGTTTTAATTATAAAATAGATATCGCTATCGAGAAAGTTGTTTAGTAAGGGACCGAAACGTGATCACTGGCTAGATTATTCTGATGATAAATTTGACGTATGTAAAAGTTATTTAAATTTCATATCGGCTATTATTTAAACAATTAATTTAAAATTTATTATAATCTATTATTTTTTAGACAAAAACTATTGCTGATATTAAGGCAGTATTGAGGGTATTATTATTGTATGTACCTCTACCAATATTTTGGGCCTTGTACAATCAACAGGTATAGTAATTTTCACCATGAAATTTTCATAGAAAACAGCACAATAATAAAAATTACAAAATAGGGTTCCCGATGGACACTACAGGCAACAAAAATGGACGGTAAACTGGGCAGTTTTCGGATTAAACCTGATCAAATACAAATAGTCAATTCAAAATAGAAAACAGCACAATAATAAAAATTACAAAATAGGGTTCCCGATGGACACTACAGGCAACAAAAATGGACGGTAAACTGGGCAGTTTTCGGATTAAACCTGATCAAATACAAATAGTCAATTCAATATTCATCTTGTTATTTATACCTCTGTTTGATTATATAATATACCCGCTATTTGCCAAATGTGGCATGCTCAAAAAGCCACTTCAGAGAATGGTTGTGGGCGGTGTTCTAGCGGGTCTGGCGTTTGCTATTTGTGGTTTCTATCAGATAACGATCGAAAAGCATTTGCCACCAACCCTATCTGGTCACTCTATTCACATGTCAATAGTAAATGGATTGAATAGTAAGATTACGGTGAAAAATAACTTACTGTTTCCCGAGAAAAGTCTATCGCTAGAGAAGTACAACATTCATACCGTACCAAACGTTGATATAAACGAGTTAACATCGAAATGGCTAACGTTTAACATTACTCTTAATGATGAGACAAACATACCGGGTTGTTTACCAAATCGAGAATATTCCATGCAATTAAGTCCAAGTTTCCAGAGAAGTGGCATTTTATTTATAACCGAGAGTATTTGCGACCCGAAAAACGTGTTAAAAATACTTGAATTCAACAAGGCCACAGACCTACTCGCCAAACCAGAAGGTGGCGGCGCTTTAGCCGCCATTGCCTACAATATACGTGACTCAACCACTAAACCGGCCTTAAATATCAAGAATGACGCATACATTACATTCAAGTTTAAAAATAGTGAGTTTACAGAATATTTTAATTCTACGGCCGATTTTGGTCACCCTATTGTCACCGGCGATACTAAACGCTATGAGGGTTACGTGTCGTACAAAAAGGAGCTTAATGTTCATAAGGGCGGTGCATACGAATTATTATTGCTCGACGATGGTGAGAAAAGCACCGGACACGAGGCTATTAAGGGTATGGATTTTCTTCAGGGCGGAGCCTATGTGTCAATTGTTTATACTGATAAAAATGTGAGTTGTTTCAAATAAGCTTGATGGGTAAGTTGCTTTTAAATTTTGTTATATTTTTATAACAGGGTAAATTGGCGGGTGTAACTCATAATTTAGTCGAGGCTAACTCATTATCGGTATATTTACAAATTGTACAATACGCTATGTTAACAGCCGGTGAAATTATGTTCTCGATTACCGGGTTGGAGTTTTCATATTCGCAGGTATTATAATAATTAAATCTAACTAAAATAACTTTTTATAATTACATTTTATGTTGTCTATTATTTAGGCACCTGTTAGTATGAAATCATTAGTGTCGGCCGCATGGTGTTTAACCGTATCATTTGGTGATCTAATAATATTTATAATATCATCGTCAAAATTATTTGAAAAACAGGTAAATTAATAGTTAAAATTAATTATTTGAATTATGTATAAGACAACTATACCATGATAATTTATACTGTTGTTTTTGCAGTCTAGCGAGTTTTTTTTCTTTGCTGGTCTAATTGTGGCCGATATGATTGTGTTTGCGATAATCGCATACTTTTATAAACCCTACCAGAATGACCAGGGTAAACAGGATGATGGCATTAAAGTTGATGACAATGATAGCAACTCTATAGATGAAAATGTTTTAAATGGAAAAAGTTAATTTAAATGACATGGTTATATAATTTGTGTTATTAGACATTGTAAATATTATTTATTAAGTAAATTTCATTTATATTTTTTAATTAATTTATACTTTATTACATAAATTATGTACAACTATGTAATATTTATTGGTATTTTTTTTATTAACACACAATAACTTATTGTCAATAAGTCTAAATACAATATGTTAATTAATTTAAAGAACTCATTGATACATTTTTACTTTTGGTAAAATTAATAATGAGTTATTATAATAATAATTAAAATTAAATGAAATTAAAAATATGTTAGTTAATTAATTATTATGATATAACTTTTAGAATATTTTTTAATGAATGATTACGTTTTTTAAAAACATGCTTATTCAATTACAAAAAACATTTATTTAATTAGAAAAATGTCATTTCATTGAATTGACTATTTGTATTTGATCAGGTTTAATCCGAAAACTGCCCAGTTTACCGTCCATTTTTGTTGCCTGTAGTGTCCATCGGGAACCCTATTTTGTAATTTTTATTATTGTGCTGTTTTCTATAAAAATTTCATAGTGAAAATTACTATACCTGTTGATTGTACAAGGCCCAAAATATTGGTAGAGGTACATACAATAATAATACCCTCAATACTGCCTTAATATCAGCAATTGTTTTGGTCTAAATAATAATAAATTATAATAAATTAAATTAATTTTTTAAATAATAACTGATATGAAATTTAAATAACTTTTACATACGTCAAATTTATCATCTGAATAATCTAACCAGTGATCACGTTTCGGTCCCTTACTTAACAACTTTCTCGATAGCGATATCTATTTTATAATTAAAACAAATTACAGTTAATATTTATATTAACTATAGCTAAATAATTACTAGTCTGGTTAAACTAGATAACATAAGTATGTGTTTATTTTTACTTACAAAAATACATTTAACAAACTTGACGAGAACACTTTCTTTCTGTGGCTGTACCATAACGTAACTAGTAATATATCGGCCGGAAATAAAAAGCACCAGGGCGGTTAACATTAACACCGCGGGTACACCAAATGCCAACGGGAAACACGAGTCACGACCAAAACAATGGACGTCTTCTCGCATAATAGGGGTCACAAATGTGGTCACAAACCCGCCGGCGTTTATGGCCATGTAGAAAAATGAAAAATATTTGGCCAGTTGCTTTTCTTGACCAGGTCCAAATTGATCGCCACCAAATGCCGATACGCTTCGAAAAAATTAATTGTTAGTAATTTAATACATAATTACTGTGTATTTTTTCTTAAAACTATGAAGCATGTTTATAAAAATCATGATATTGGAATTATAATGTCCTACATACAAAAAAGTTATTCCTTATAGAGAAAAGTTGCATTATACAAAACTATTTTAGTTAACGTACAAATATTGAAGTGATTCATATATTGCAATCATTATACAAGAATGTCAAACATGTTTTATAATAATAGTAACAATACTTAAATGCAAACATTGTTATATAATTATGAATAACTTATTGTTAATCACATTATGAATCTGGCTTTACTTTCAATCACTTGTTTTATTAAATTGTTTATAAGACTTCTTATGTTAAATGAAATACACTTTAAGATTCCTAATAAAAGCCTAATATTATATTCTCGTAACTCGTAATACATTTAATGGATTAAGTGTCCCAAAATTGCCTGTCATCTCAATATATTATAATTGCATAATTATTATTACTTTATAATCTAATGATAAACATTTAATTACCATGGTTTTATGCCTCCGGTGCCCAATGCGATTGAAGCCAGGCCAATCCACATGATCCAGCTAGTGTAAATAAATTTTAATTATAATTAAAATATAATTGCATGCAATAAAGCAAATTTAAATAAATCTATATTACTTACCTTTTCTCAGCCACTGCTGAATACGATAACACAATACAACCGATAACATACACTATTGTCAATGAAAATATAGTCCTATTGTAAATGTGTAATTAAATTATTAAGATCAGTTATATAATTGTGATTAAATATTTATATCATGCCTGTATTTGCCGAGATATGTGTCGGCAATAATAGCGCCAAAAATGGGACAAAAATATGCGGTCATTGAAAATAGATGGTAGTATTCAGTGGACGCGTCCTCAGAATAGCCGATGATTTGTGTAAGAAATATGACCAAGATGGCTATTAATTAATTAATTATAATAGATTTTTAAAATTACAAAGGGTAAAATAAAATTATAAACAAATACTAAAATACTCATTGAATACTGTAGTAGTATTTGTAAGTTTATGTTATAATAAGATTATAATTCAGTCTACAGTATTTAATTAAAAATCACATTTTTGTCTAACTATTTTAAAAATTGTAATGATAAATAATATAACAATAATAATTACTACTTAAAACTAGTTTAATAAATTAATTATATACCTTTAATATTAATGTAAATTTGTTATATTTACCTCGCATGCCAATATATGAAAATCGTTCACAGAATTCATTGGCAATAATAAATGGTATAGATCGGGGGTATTTTTTCTTAGGCTCAAGTGATTGATCCTTATTGTCATTGTCATCGAGATTTGAGTCTGTTTTCTAGTATATCGTAAAAATATTAAATAAAATTATGAAAATTTAACATTTATTAAATATTATTTTTACCATATTTATTTTTTTAAACACCAATTACTAAAAAAATTAAGGCTAACCACTTACACATAAATAGATAAATTACAAAATGATTTATTTCTAGTGTTATATTTATAATATTAATATACAGTATATTTATTAAATAAATCACTTCATTTTTAATCTATTTCAATGTTTGAAGATTTACAGCTAATTAAATCTAATCTATATAATTGTGCCACCTCACACGATTTTTAATTATATTTATTTAATACTTGCTACTAATTGCCGGTTATATCACAAGAATTTAATGCACTTAACGTAATAAAATACCGAATTAAGCCACCTATACATAATAATTTCAAACTCGATTATCACTTAATTTGCTTTACAATAGGGACAGAGTAAGTGAACTTAAATGTAAATATAATTATTGATAAAATTAATCTATTACCTCCCGTAATTTTACCATTAAATCCTACAATTATAAAGTATATAAAAGTTTTTATATTATTTTATATTTAGGTCATTGTCAATTATTTAGTTGAATATAAAATGTTTGTCTGTTAAAAATAATCTTGGATAATAATGATATTTTTATATAAATATCATGTGTAAGCAAACATATTTTATAATTAATTGTCGGTAAAATTATTAAATACCATAACAATTTAAGATAGTAGAAAATACACGGACTACTAAAGTGTATACACATTATAAAATTTAGCAGGAGTGAGCAAATAGGCTAAAAATCTAGACTGGCAACACTATGCCCCATAGAAAATACATTATAGCAATGCCCGCCAATGCCCAATTATGCCCGCTTTGCTCATCTATGAAATTTAGGAATGCACTGTATATTGTCTGTGGCACTTGACTTTCATAAATCATTATCAATGAATTATGGTACGATATAGATTATAAGGTCTATGTAGTTTTTTAAAAGTAAGATAGCTAAATTATACAAATCTCAGCTAGTACCGTACAATTCTTTACAGTTCAAATTATCTTCATTTGAATTGCGATAATTACTAAACTTATTTAACTTAAAATAATACTGTAAATAAAGTAACAATGAACGTGTGTAAATTATATATTGAATTTACACATTCAGATAAATTATTGATCACACAATATAATTCATTTTATTATATTTATTAAATATTTGAAATTTACAGTTTTTCTAACAATTATTTTAAAGACATTTATTCTATAATAACAATATAATTTGTATGTCAATTATTACGTGCACAATATATTAAGTATACATTTATAAAATTTTAATTAATTTTGATTTGTTGGTGATATTTAATATGATTGCATTTTACAAAATAAATGTTAAATTGTTTATACATTTTAGTTGCTTTTGAATTAACTGACGATGCTGTGAATATCATAATTATAAACATAATCACTACAAAAATGCAAATATATAATAAAATAATTCTCATTATAGCGGAAAGGTTGACAAAAATACATATGTATATTGTATTGCTAATAAATAAGCCGTATATAACCCATACGATTGGTATATACTTAGAAAAGTAAGTCTTATTATAATCATTAATTTCATTATAAATACTATTTAATGACTTCAATACAAACAGAATATTTCGAAAACTTTTAGAATTATTAATTCTATGATTTTGTAAATTAATTTTAAGTTTTAAATAATATGATAGCAAATAAAAATATGTTAATTGCCATAAATCAATGCTGTATGCATTATACGATACTAAAGCCAATATAATCGAGTTGGGAATACCATATATTATAGCGATTAATATTGGTTTATAAATTAAATATGGTATAAGTCCTACCAGTCCGAGAACAGGTGTCGTATATTTTAATAAAATGTTATTTATTTTAAATATAATTTTAGTTATTTTCAATAATTGTTGCACAGACTGGGGGTCAGAGAGACCGACACTATAGGGGGTAACCATACCTGACATCATTGCAAACACCCGGAGAAATGTGGGTTCAATACCGCACCAGTAGTTGTAATAATAGATTAATTGTGTGCTGAGTACAAAAATTGAGCCAACAATGAAGGTTAATTTTATATGAATACCGGCGCCAATAATATGCGAAAAGTCGCCAAAAATTATGGTAATTGTTTCGCATTCTCCATTATTTATTATAAAAATGATGTTGGTTGTTATGATGTACAATAATAACATTGTGATGAATGATGGGTGTGAGTACCATGGTCGTTTTGTGGAAATTTTTGGTTTATATCGTGATAGCCCGCATCTATACAATTGATTCTCTGCTGACTGTATTTGTAATTCTTTAGGCAATAATTCATTGCATTTAATAATAGCCATTATTTGTAACCTTAAAATTCACAGTTTTATAAAATACGAGCTTGTTAATAATTTAATATAATAAATATATTTATTTATTATTTTAGTTATGAATAAAAAATTATGAATAAGAATTATTGTGCTATTATTGTTTATATATGAGTTGATGATTAGTTTAGAAAACAATACCCTCATCAAATAATTACATTTTAATTAATTTTACTAATTATAATTATTACTATCATTAAGTGCGTTGGGGACACATTAATTAGCATAAATTAATTGATAAAAAAAAACAGTATTGCATGTTATTTTCTAATTAAGAATTTGTATTTTATAAAATGATATTAAATTTAATCCTTTGATTTTAACAAATATTTTTTTATAATTACTTTTAAAATTTTTAAGAATAATCAAATAAAATTTTAAATTATTATTTTTAGTTTAAATATAAGTTTGGTGATTATTATTTTTAGTTCAGCTATATTTCATATTTTATAAAATATATCCAAATTGTTTGTCAGTGTATTGACTGCAGTGTTGTCTCAATTGGTTGACAGCGATGTCCGCATCACTCGATTCACGCATTGTTTCGCAAATATTTACAAATACTTGTAATTTGCGTAAAACGTAAGTATCCTATAATTAATAAACACATATGAATAATAAAAATAATAAAGTAAAATTTTAAAGTTTATATACTTGTGTCAAATCAAAACAATTTTCGCTGAATGTGTCGACAAGTTGTCGATAACACTGTCTATTATTGAGCTCTTGTTTAGTGTTTAGAATAGCATTGCTATCGACTGTCAGTAAGTGTTGAACACTATTCACGTAATCATTGATGTGTTTATCAACATATTGTCTGCCATTCAATAGATTTTTCAAGTCTTCCACATGTCTATAGAAAATCCAAATATAATTAAAAATTCTAATTAGTTATTAGGAATTATAAATTACCCTAATTTCTCGTTGGTTCCTTTAGCAGCATTAATACGCTTTTGTACTAAACTTAGTTCTACATCCCATTTGCTGACAGTTTCATTGTTCTGCACATGTGTATCAGCACGATCATTCAACACACCGCTTGATTTATGGCCTAAAAATTCAGCCACGTGCAATTTGCCCAGGCTAAGATCACCATAATGTTGTGCATTTTGTGAATTCTTTGTCTTTTCGACTAAATACTCGTATTGTTGATCAAATGTTTCCGTTTCAAGATTTGAGGTTTCGTCGTTCGAAAGCCATGTGTCGGCAAATAGTGAGCCTGGTGAATAATTTTATAGTTATCATTATATTTATTGCGGTGTTAATTAATATTTTAGTCTAAATGCTTACTAATATATGTGCCCAATTCTTTATCATAAGTCAAAAAGTAACTATCTTGATCAGGTTTTGATGAAGTGACCGCATATGCGTTGATGTCTTTGGGTAATATATTATTAAACATTGA
>CAJPIZ010000178.1:0-31285 GCA_905368565.1 Medioppia subpectinata
ATTGTCAAATACTAATACAAACACATACTTCAGGAAACGCTTGAAACTTGTTGTACTCATATTTGGCTAAACAACAGAATAATTGCATAGATATAGAAGACGTGACAATAAGTAAACACATGGTAAATATAATAAGAGATCCCAATTTCTTTCCCGGACCAAAGATCTTGTAGACAAAGTCTTCTAAAACTGGCGACGCTTTGATTAAGCGAAATATTCTGAGCACTTGGAAGTAGACTAACGGTCCGCTCATATAGAAGATGGGAATTATATGAATGGTTGAACCGATGGCTAAGAATAGCTCTAATTTATGCAGAGATCGACGAATATATGGACGATAGCCATAACACCACACTTTCACTAAAGCTTCTACGTCAAACAAAATAGTGAATCCAACTTCTAATGGGTATAAAGTCTTGTAAAACTCATCCCTCGGTCGACCCGAGTGCTCAAACTTAACACTGGCGCCAACCATAGCATTGGCAACGATGACAATCATAATGAATATTTGAAACGAAGCCGTACTGATGACCGCTTTGATAATACGTGGCGCCCGAGACTGGGTGTCGGAGTCAGTTAACTGAATGAGACGCCATTGAGTCTCACCAACGAGTGTTGAAGGCGTGGCTTCGGTGGTGATCTGTGCCCTTTCGCCCCACATTTGCTGAAACTGGACGCGAATCTCATTAAATGTTTCGGTAATGACGGCAATGAAGACATTCTTGACGAGCCAGGCCAAGAAGAATATGAGCGTTACGAAGTAAAAGGCGGCCCGGAATGCATCCAATGAGTCCATCGCCGCATACATCACGTGACTCCAGCCCTCTTGAGAGGCCGACTGATATACTGTGAACAAAGCGTGCGCTAAGTTATCAAAACCGGAATAACCGCTAGAATTGCTGATTTCAACGCAAATCATTTTTGGAGGGCATTGATGTCCGCGCGACACAATTGGCGAACAGTATGTGTCGGGAATGGCTAAGTGTTGAATTGATGGCATGTGGGTATCGGTGTAATTGTCTTTCATAACACAGTGATGGTCTAAACGGGAGAAGAACTGAACGCCTAATAAACCAAACAATGATAGGAAAAAGAGGAAAAATAGAGTCACGTTATAGATCTGTTGCGATGATCGCAGAAATATTTGTGTGATGCGAGCCCTTGGCATCGAGAATGAAAGGAAGACCCGAACCAATCGCACCATTATTAGTGGTCGCGGCGCTCGCAATATGGATGTGGGCGAGAATGGCTTCACGTGACCCGTTATCTCAAATACGTGTAAAGTAAGTGAAATGTATAGACAGAAAAGCATCACTGCATCAAATTGTGACCACCGGTCGTGCGAATAGACTTTCAGTCCTCTCGAGTGTATCTTTGATATAAACTCAGCGCTGAACACAAGTGTCACAAATATGTCGATTATAAATGTGATGTAGAGTAGGACCGGATGCCGACTGAACGTATAAGAGGTATTGAGAGAGACCGACACCAGTGATAGGAATGCACAGAATCTCATGAATCGTCTCATATGAACGCTTTGCCACCAAAGAGTTGTCGCGCGAATGCATTCTTCAACTTCGGGGGCGAAAGAAGTTTCGCGTAAAGACTGCTTCCGTCCCAACATTTTAACTTATTTGGATTTGTGGACACAAAATACAATCATATATATAAAAATGGCATCAATAAAGTTGCCATACTTTTGGTGACTCGCAATGTATCGATCGATACATTAGTTTATTTTGAAATCAGAATTCTCCAGACCGTTAACTGCGCACGCGAGTGAAGTTGCCAAGGCAGAAAAATATAAAAGTAGTGAAGAAAACCTAATAGTTATTTACAAATGAAATATAAATAATACATAATAAATGTACTCTAATTGTAAATATAGTACAGTAATAAACTCGCATATAATATTCGTTTAATCATTATCAATTGAATATAATAACCTTATTATTCAAAACAAATATTAGCCACATCTGATATTAAAATCTAAAAAATTTAATATTATTAAAATGTCTCAAATATATTGTGTTTAATTTGAACTTGCAATTATTATGTATATGATTTATTAACAAGTATAATCTTATAAATTGTAGATTTTCTAAATATATTAAGTGAATAGACATTAAATTAGTCAAAAGATTTGATTAAACTGAAGTTAGCTTTTCACTAATGATAGGATCCGGTGAATTGACATCTTGTTTGGTTATTGTAAAGCTGAGCCCCTCTACAACATTGTCATTGCTTTGCTGTTAAATATAATGTTAAGAATTTAGTAATAAATGGAAATATAATACTAATAATTAATATTAGTTACAATTTTTTCGTTAGAAGAATACATTTGTTGCGATTTAATCCAAGGAAATATATATTTAACAAATGGAGACATCAGATTTGGGTCCATTGTCTTATTTCGTTTGCCTATCAGACCAATTGCATTATATTACAAATATGTTATTCTTGATAATACTAATAATTACAAACCTATGCACAAACTTAAGATCATTCCTAATATTAGACATATTGTGAATCCAATGACCGATAAGATTAAATACGAGATATGGAAAAATTTACCCAAACCTCTAAAAAATGATTTCATTGTATATTATAATGTAATTAACTTTACAGGCCTTTTGGTTAATATGTTATCTAAATGAATGCTTAATTGTGAGACAACTACTTAACCGATTTTAATCAAATCAACTGCATTTTAAAGATTAACTTTGAGAATTTATGTTTACTATTAATTCATTCAGTATCACAATTAGCCATTCATTTAAATAACATATTGGCCGAAACCCCTGTATATGTGACGCGAACTTACTCCGGATTGTCATAAGATTGTATATACGAAGAGGTGGGCAATGCATTGAAGCGAGAATAAGCGAGAAACTCTTAGACACGCCTTGTCGGTAGCTCTCTCCAGCCGTTTCTGTGGAAACCAGCCCCTTACTAATCGCTAGGTTAACTATCCTAATTTGATTGCCAATGAGGTTAATATTTCGGATTATTACAGCCCTAAAACAAAATATTCGTTTTTAATTCTTATAAAATATATTAGTTATAAATAGATTACAGGCGCCGTTGCGTATGGATATAAGATGCCTAATATAAACAGTGCAAATAGTGGGCCAACCATAGAGCCCACGAGTGCCATCGATGCTTGTAATACAGTACCAGCATTACCGACACCAAAAGACATCACAATAGCCAACAAACCGTAAGACATGGCTTTTAGTGTTCAAATTGATTGGTTTTATATAAATAAACCATTATAATAATATATAATGTAGTATTAACGTTATTAAGTTACCAATTAATTTAGTTATGGTTAGCTCATGTTTCTTATTTTTCAAATGGATTCTGTCTTTAACCAAGTCTTCCCACGTGACCGCTGCCAACGCATTAAAACCCGACGACAGTGTGCTTTTATATGTACGGAATATTTCAATTATAATTATACTTACGCTTTAGCATGATTAGTTTAGCATGATCATTGTGTTTAATCTTAAAGTATGGCTACCCTCTCATTCTTGGAATCCCAATTAACGTTATGCCTTACCCTGGATTAATTTCATTCTATGGGTAATGTTACCCTAAACCAATTAGAATATGCTAGGTAACTATTTTAATATACTTTGATCTTTAGTTTACATCATCCGATGTTTACTCAACTTTGTTTGTAATTCTTGTTTTATACAAACTGTGAGTGAATAATGTGATGATATGATGCATATTACGGTAATTGGGTAACAATTATACCCTGAATTTGCTAATGAATGTATACCTGAGTGAACCGCTGAAAACACAGGCAACGAAGAGTCCGGGAAGTCCTGGATATTTGGAGAGTGTGTCCATTACAAAGTATGGCATCAATTGGTCGTGCCTTTCAATGAGACCTAAAGTGACAGGGTCACATGCGTGGTACTTGGCGTATATGACCATTCCACATAATATTGCCATTATTGCTAATATTATAAGCCCAGGTAAATTCCAATATAATGTTCTAGTACAATTAATATAATGCACTATAAATAAAATGAATGTAAAATGCTGTGCAAAATGAACGTTAATAATTCAAGGCATAAAAACCGTTTGGCCTTTTGATGTGATCCCATACTACAGTATCTCTGGACCTGTGTTTGTGTCACACAATAACAGGCACTCCATGTGACAGTTGTACCGGTCATTACATTCCAGAAATTATCATGATTATAAAGATCAAACTTCATGCTAATTAAGATTATTGTTTTATAATTAGATGTAATGTTATGCCAATAAATATCAATATAAATACTTAAAGAATTTCAGTCGTCCCCCACTCTCATTAATTTTCCAAAGTTGTGTCAGTCCTCCCACTTCTATTATACCCTTTATAATAATGATTTAATACTTAATTATAAGTACTTACAAATAATTTGAAAGATGTTTACTTGAACAATAACCATAATAACCCCCAAAAACATTAGAATGCATTGTAAAACATCGGTCCAAATAACTGCTTTAATTCCTCCCTTTATAATACAACTTAAATATAAAAAGTGAATAAAATGACACACATTCTTACAATTGACGTATAGAAAGTACATATGATTCCCACCACAAGAATAGATGTTGGAATAGAGAGAGGAGTAACTGATATGGTGTACAATTATTTAGTGTTTTGGTGAATAAAATGAATTTTGATATTTTAAAATTAAGTAAAAATTATTTGAAACCTGAACTGAGAGCGAGTGCCGGTCCATACAAAACAACTGCCATATAAGGTGTCTATCAAATAACTAACAATAAAATATTTTGTAAAAATGGAAAAACTTAATAAATACAGTGGTTAGAAGGAATCCAACGGTTCCGGCCAAACGCATATATTCTACACCAAATCTTTTTGCTAAATACTAAATAATATTAATTAATTTTAGATCAAATGATTGTTAACAATGTGTAATATCAGACCTCATTAACACTCAACAATCCAAGTCTATAATATATAGGCATAAAGACTTCTGCGGCCAAAAGTACTGCAATTGTGATGGAAAATATTTGAAGGGAGAATTGTGTTCCCACCTGATACACCTCAGCCGGTAGACCAAGCAATGTATTGGTCGACATAAAACTGGCCACTAATGAAAGGGTGACCGGGAAGAGACCCAACTGCCGATTCCCAGTAAGGAATTCCTCATTTGTAGCATTATTTCGAGATTTATACCAAAAGAATACTCCGATTAGAGAAGAACTTATTAATAGAAGACTAAACACTAAATAATCAATTATTGAAAAGTTTGTGTTTAACATTATTACTAATTTTAAGATGTAATATTAGTGTAGATTTTAATTTAATAAAATAATGTACTATGTTATTAATAACTTAATAATAATACAAATGAATTATAAGTCAACTGATCAAATAAAAAATTTACAGCAATTGAATAAATAAAATTTATATTCAAATATTGAGTTATTATTTATATTAATAAACACTTGCAAAAATAGACTAATAAATTGATAGAGTAGTTAATATCAATAGTTAAATAAATTGTTGCACTTATATTAAAACTCAATTGTGTTTAAATGTGTGAAGTATTTCTCATTTATATCGACTAATGAATGAAACGTGATTTAGCGTATAATATAATAATTAAAACTAGTTATTATAAATATAATCACAGCATACATGCAATAATTTTAAAAATTATTGAATGATATTTCACACCTTTTAAGAATCAATTTTATTAACATTTAGTGTTAACATTAAATGAATGATATGTTTTGGGTAATTTTCAAACAAATCAATTTATCGTGTGATTTAGTTAAGTATAAATGTATATGAATTACAATCCAATAATTAATGTAAATAAATGTTTTTTAAGATAATAAGTGGTATGTATTTTATAACTGTTAGCACAAGAGTCTAGCAGTTAAAACCAATATATTTTGACAATTATTAACAGTCAAATAATACCAACGATTTCTTATCACAAATTATCTAAATATTTATAATTAAGTATAAATTTAACAGAAATTATAAATAATTTTAAATAAAACATTTAAACTGAGAATGTGGTGACGAAATGGATATAGATCTCAAATAAGTACATTTTGAGTGTGAATTGGGAGAACATGGTATTGTTTTTTGAATCCGTCCCTCACTTAATGGTTAAATACAATTATTATTGCAAAACAATTGAAGAGCGTTTCTGGTCTTCAATGAATGATTGAGTATACATAAGAAGTCTGTGCCGTAATCTCATATTGCGAGCCCTCACGTGTTGGTTAACAATCTCTTCGGTGACATCTGAAGGGAACCATCCCTTCACACCATCTCTTATCCTTTGTCCCTCAAACCAACCTATAATCGTATAATCGAATAAATTATAATCATTTGTTGCATTCAAATACAATAAGGTTTGTATCGAACCATCTTTTATTTTCCTGCAAACATTCAAAACGTCGGTTTCTTCTAAACTGATTTCATCGGTTTGTTGTGCACAATAACTACGAATGCATTGAACTTGAGGGCAGTCTACAAATATTCAATTTTTATATTTAATAATTAATGATGACACAATTGTTGATGTTATATAAAGTAAATATATGTGACTTAATGAATACCCCACTCCTCGTAAATGATTTCATTCGGGTTTTCGGATGACGGCTGAGAGACCGCTTCAATCCAACGAAGTTTCTCACTTCTATTGAATGAACACATTTAATACATTTAATAAACAATTGCATAAAATTGGTTCAATATATGTAAAGTATACTCCAGGTTGAAATGAATGGTGTATTCGGCTGTCTTTGCCTCGTGATTGTGTAACAAAATAAGTTGCGCTAAGTTTTGATAATTATTAGGAATGGATATTCTAACGGCTCCGATCGGACCCATGCCTTCTCCGCTTGGACTCAACGATATAAGTTGTACTGTATTTCGAGAGCAGTAATCAAAAACGGCATAATTGCTTTCGCTGTTAAGAAAACATTGTGTTTAAAAAACTTGTCATTTTTGTTACAATCAATTATAAAACCTTTTTTTCTTCGCGAGAATTAATAGATCACTGAAAAGAAATAAATATATCGAAGATTTTGTCCATTTAGGAGTTGATTTGCCGATTGTCCTCTTGCCTGATATTGGAGCTGACAATTTAATAACGGCTCCACTTTTTACTACATATTCAAATATAGTGTTAATTTTTGTGTAATATATTCTCTATTATACAGTATGTAAATGCAATTCTTAATAATATTAAATACCTAAATATCGAGCGCCCGAAACAATTGGATAGCTTTTAATTTTGCTCTTAAATTGTAAGAGTTTTTCTATTTCTATTAATTCTTGCATTCTTTGAACTTTTTTGGTTTCTTCGTTACAACTTCTGACCAATTGATTAACAATTCCCAGCGCTTTCTGCGATGACTCCAGAATTGGACTGTTTTCTGGCAATTGTTGACAAACGGCGTCAATGAGTAGTGGATAACGAGTGATGCGCTGATTGTAGTGAATGAAAGGATTTATATGTTACAAATGTGTATCAATTATTGTTTATTTAAAGTGGAAACCAAACAAATGGTTGAATACCTGCATCGGAAGCATAAGGAATGAAAGTAATGTTTGGTTTTGACAGATTTGATTAGTTTCAAGGCGTTGGAGTACATCAAGGAATTGAGGTCTTGATTGTGTCAGACGTGTCAACAGTTTTTCCTGATCCCTCTGATAAGCGCAGTAACGAATGTATGGCTGGAAGTGATTGACGGCATAATCGCTTAATATATCGCAAACATCGTATAAAAGTATGTTTTGTTCAAAACGTTTCTCCAAATCTGACAGAAGACTAGAACTGGCTTTTGATATATCGGTTATATTAGAGAACAAACATTTTTTCTCTCTTACGCTTAATATTTGTTGATTATTATCACAAAATTCAATGCAATCATTAAAATGAGAAACCAATATATGAATACTTTTACAATAAGAGGCTTCAGATGTGATAATTTCAAACATAGATTCTTGTAATCGTTTTTCTTTGTCCGATAAAGTTGTCAGTAAATTGTCCTTAGAATGAATGACTTGAGGTAAATGACACCACAACGACCGGTTGGGTCCGTTCCCAACAAAATCCATGGCAGAAATATTTCGCTTATATAAAATTGATTTAATTCTATGAGCACTCAATTGGTTGCCATCAGACTCTGTATTTGTATCATATATTGAATTACTTTCGTAAATATCGTAATCAAAATCAGTTGTTTTTCGATCCAAATGAATCCAGAGTTCAGCTCTTCGGCGGACATCCTTCTGGTAGAACTGATATAAAGGTTCGCCATTAAAATTAGACGGATTACTATCGCAACTGGTATTGAATTCTAGATAACTGGCAATGTTTCCAGCATTTGAGTTGTCTTTTTGCATCATTTCTGCTCTAATTTGTGAAAACGGAATCAAATTTGATTCAAATGTATTCAACGAATTCATTGATTTGAGTTCATTGTTGTTATTATAATTAGTTTGACTATAATTAGGACTTATATATATGGATGAGTATCTGCTGGCCGTTGAATCCCTTCTTGTCTGTGAATTCTTATCTCTAATGACATCACAATTCGTCTCTTTTATTGAATTCAAATGAAATTCAAATTTTGGTGTTCTTTGAGGAGTAGACGTGTAAATGTTTGGCTCACATTCAATACTATTATCATTGTATATCTCAAGTCCTTTATCCGTATTGTGTTTATCAATGAATCTATTGGACAACTCGCGGACTAATTTGCTTTTGATATCAAAAGGCTTTTGCTCTTTCTGTTGACGAATGTCTTCACAGTCGGTCATCGCTTCGTAGATGTGATGACTTAAGCGCTGTTCAAGTGATGGCAAACAATTTGGTTGACATTTCAATTCTGGATTTAATGCTGACTTCAGAATCGTGTCGTGATTTTCTTCCTCGTCGTCGATATCTTCATATTCAGTGGCGGAAGCGCTTCCGTCACTCATCACTAACTTTGGTAATGACATTCTTCTATGACTTTTCCGTTTGTTAGGCTTTGGTTTAATAGATTTGCGGACATGAATGCTCGGCGGTCGCAAATGTTGCCTTTTGGGCACAATTACAGCCTCTTTTTCATCGTTTTCAATGTCAATCCACTCGTTAGAAAACGCTGTCTTAAAATTACCCAATTCTTCGTATATGTGTTCATCGAGTTCTTCATTTTTTGTCTCATTTCCTTTTATATCTTTCGATACATTAATTGGTTTAGGTTTATGTCTATCGTTAGCATTGGTGCGGCCTTTGGGTGAATGATGTAAAAATGATGAGTTGTTATGGAAAACATCAGAAATACCGCTGTCTTGGCTTATAGACGACGATCTCTTAGCGTCCACTTTCTGTGAATCCAAATTATCAGCTTTTTTCGCTTCATTAGAAGATTTTTGGTCATAAAAGGTTTCCAATTCTTTGTCTACACTTCCAATGTCTTCGCAATCATTTTTAATTGCAATTGAAGTCCTTTGTTTGGGAATGGGTTTGGTTTTGCAGTTTTGTGTGACATTGAGTTCAGGTCTACGAAAAACAACTTCCGGTTCGGTATCGAAAGTGACAAAATCTGAAGTCTGAGACGTCGACCGCAATAAATCTCTGGGATTGAGGAATGAATTATGCGATTCACTGTCGGATTGATTCAAATCATTACTATTGATGACAGAATCTAATTGCAAACAAACAATTTGAGCGCTCAATGACTCCTCTAAGACCTGTTTATCTGAATTGGAGACGCGATTGCTTTGGTTTATATCATTGTTTCCATAGTTAACTAAAGAACTGTTCGACAATGTATTCATCAACTCTTTGTGTTCATATTTGTCAGCGTTTGGATCCTTTGAATTGCAATTCTTTAACTGTATTTTTTGCAATGGATTTCTTTCTTCAAAGAAACTAATTTTATTTTTAACTGACGACACATTTATAATACTTCGAGGTCTGCATTTTTGAGTCAATGAAATTGTATCGCTTTTTAAATGATTGTTATTCGCCGACAATTCATGACTTCTTTCAACACTTTTATTGGCTAAATATAATTTATTTGAATCGTTGGATGACTTGAGCTGTGATCTGACAACAGTTTTACTATCACTTTCTTTAATCACATCAAGAGATTCATGTATTGAGTCATATTTAGATTGAATGCAATGGTGAGGCAAATGCTTATCTCTGGTTTTATATAAGTCGCTCACTTCTGCTTTGTTCACACATTTGTTTGTTTCATCAATTTTTGAGTTATTTTCAAATTGTTGTCTCACTTTTTGAAAACTTGGTTTTCGGCGAATACTTGTTTTCGGAACTCCACTAGATTTTGATCGAAAGGCTCTCGCTTTAAGAGATGTCTCCATTACTTTGAACACCAAATTTAATATTAATATTAAATAATTTATTAATATTCATATAATTTATATTAAACGACACATACGATAGAAATTCTGATACATTTGTATTGCAATTTAATCACACAATAGTCTATTATTGAACACTTTTGTAAGTATTCAGTTGTTTCGCCGACGCATTCATTGTAACCAAAGACACAATAACTGATAACTAAATTGATAACAAAATAATGATTACTTTATTGGACTAGTGCTTATGTATTTTCATAATTTATTGCATATTCTCGGAAAATGTATTTTCAAAGTTATCGTCAATTACAAAGACATTATTCGCTTGAATACAAAGTTAGCTTTAGTTGTATTGTTATATGACATACAGTATAACAATATAAAGTAAAAGCACATTATTGTAATTTGAGATTTACTGCATAATAAACTGATTACAATTTCATATAAAATATATAGAACTTATTTATCACAAAATTCAAAACAAATAATTTATTTTATAAATTGCTGTCAAATTAATCTCATGAAAAATTAAGCCCTTTTAGGGATATATTAGAATAACAATTTTCTTTCGAGTAACTCAATATGTAATTCATTTTATTCATTATTTTAAATCAAAATTATTAATAATTTATCAAAAAATACAATAAAATAATTTAATAAAATGAAAGAATGCACATGGTAGAATTTCAATTGATTACTTGTGTTGCATTATTAAATAAAATTGTTTGGCTAAAGCTATAGACAAAGGGATGGGAACAGCGTTACCAATTTGCCTGTATTTGTCAATAACAGATCCGCACAAAATAAAATGATCGGGAAATCCTTGAGAACGGGCCGACTCTCTGACAGAAATAATCCTATTCTGGTTGGGATGAAGAACTCGTCCCTGTTTTGAAATGGGCTGTGGATTGGTTACAGTGGTTGGGAAATAACCATTAAGTGCGAGCCGACCGTAAAGACCTGACCATTGATACTGTCTGTTAGCCGTATGGACTAAACACCACGGAATTAAAGTATTCTTTTGCTTCATATCTACTTCTTTGGAATTACAGTCCAATCCTTGAGCGCATTGACAGACACCCCGTAATTCACCTAAACTTGAGTTTCCGTTCTTCAAGTCTTTGTGAGTATATTTGAGTTTCTCGACAATTGTTCCGTCAGATAGTGTACAGCATATGTTTGGCAGATCTGAAATGGTAACATCAATTACATTTCATATAACAAGCAAAATATGGTCAAAATGTCAAACCTCTCCAATCACTGCCTAACCGGTGAGGAATATGTCTTATTCTAAGTTGAGTTAATTCACTCATTTCTCTACAGAAATGATCGTTAAGACAATTTTCATCGACATTTTGTTTCAAAATCATCTGATAATGTGATATCCTATGGGAGGCATCGTATGGAACAACTCTATGGATGGCGTAATCTTCAGTCAAATGTGGCAAATCAGAGATCGCGTCGGCGACAGTCAATGCTCTGAATTGAGCCAAATGTGTATTATTTAAAGCCATGTATTTCTTATTGTCAACAGTGATAGAGAGTTGACATTGTCTTCTGGAGAACACATGAGTTGGTTCCGGATATTTAGGCAATGGATTGCCAGAAGAAGAGCCTATTATTATAGTACGTCTTCTGGTTTGTGGCAAACCATATAAACCGGACTGAAGTATCGCAAACTGGCACTGATAGCCCATTCCGACCAGACATGACATCATTAACTTCAAAATCATTGAGTTCTTAAAGAGCGCAAAATTGCGAACGTTTTCAAACAATAGATATTTTGGTCGATAGTAATCAACAAAACTTAAGAACGAAACAATCAATGAGTTCTTGAAATGAGAATAATTACACGAAGAAAACCTGTTCATACCGGAGAAGCCCTGACAGGGAGGGCCCCCTAATATCATATCAATGTCTCCCTTTTGAGGGAATACTTGTCCGCTTTGATCACATTTAACACCTTTCAAGAGTAGATCCAAAAAGTGATTGACATCTTCGTGAAAAACAGTTGAACAATTAAAATTAGTTTTGTATGACTTAAGAGCTGACTCGTCCTTATCTATGGCCCACAGTTTGGAAACTAACCCCAATTTATGAAAACCGTAGGAAAGGCCTCCACAACCACTGAATAAATCTAAAACATTGAGTTTCTTACAGCAACTCATTTGCTTATCATGTGTTTTAAAAGAGAATTTACTAATAATCTGATCATTCGGTTGAGAAGAAACTTTACTTTCAAAATCAAAACACTGATTAAAATAAAAAAGTTTTGTTTGAATATAAAAATCAGTTTTAAGAGATTGTGGACTAAATACAACATCACATTTGCCTCTAATAGTGTCCACACAAACAATAGTTTGCCTATTATTCCAAAAGAGAACATTTAGATCCGAGTACTGGAAATCATTATAATCTTGGTATACATTTTGTGGTCTATAAAACATGTTAACTAATAGTTTGGATTCTTCTATGGAATCGTCTTTGTTTCTAAAGATTTCAACAATAAATCCAATGCTTAAAGTGTTTGGCAAATCATTATTACATCCTTTGATATAATCAGTAAAAGCTTTTCGATATTTCTCAGGATATAAACTTTGGTCATAGTGTTCCTCATCAGTGGTTATAAGTGATGAATGTTGTAAATAATCGCATTTAAAATGCAATGAATCGCTGGTAAAGAGGGCGCAATCGCCTATCAAATAGCTTTCATTTTCAATCGTTAATTTTCTATACTTTCTTAAACATGAATTGACGTCACATTCAATCTCTTGGTCTAGTTTTGGCAATTTCTTGTTTTCAATGCACTTTTTAGTCCAACAATTAATGCATTTAATCTCTGGATCACATATTTCTTGCGGCAGATCCTCAAAACGACCCGATTTCTCAATATATAATTTGTTGCAAATATATTGTTCACAATTTAAATCATTAGAAATAGAGTCCATTTTGTAATTAAACAAAACATTCATTTTGTCAGACAGTTTCTCAATGGATATATTTTTGCATTCATTTGTCATAAAAACCAAATTATGGGCTGAGGTTTCGGCAAGAATTGTCTCATTTCCATAACTATTGATAAAATTAAAATTAATTTATTTATTTTCATAAAACTGAATGTCAATTGATTACCATAAGTAGTGAATGTGACACAACTTTTGTTTATCACAAGAGCTAAACAGAAACATAATTCGTCCAAATCTTAACGAACTTTCGTTTTCCTCGAAGACAACGACATCTCCTAAAGAATACTTCAAACCCAAAATCAGTTTCAATGAAATTAATTTATATGATAAAAACCTTTTGCTGATCCACTCTAACAGTGGTGTAGTATAGGGTTGAGGTATAGCTGTCCTCATGAACCGCGTCTCCAATCCAAACCACTTTTGGATGTGAAGACATATTGGCCCTCGTTTTAGGAATTCTCACATTAGAAACGGTTTGCAATTTATTCAATGAGTTTGTCTTTGAATTGCATTCAATCACATCTTTGAATATCTTATTAAACAAATCAGTCACAAGAGGTGTACTAAAGGTCAGAGTATCGCTGTTTGCGGCTCTTCTGGCGTCAACTCTAGCGATGGGTCGGATATGGGATATGCTTTTGGACAATGATTTGTCTTCATTGTCCACTCCCGACATCTGCACTAATGTCTGAATGGCTGGCGTTTCAAAGAGTGTCATCTCGTCGTCTTCGGCCGCGGAGTCAAAGCTCTTAATTTGTTCGCTAATGAATGGCGCGAATTGTAATAATAATTCCTCTGAAAAGTGTTGAGATCTTTCCTCAAGACTTTCGACTAAGTCTTCATAACTAGAATCAGGAGTTTTAAGCAAAGACTCGATCACTAGTTTCGTTAAATACATGTTTTGCGTACTTCTGGTGAACAATGATTTGAATCGAGGATTGGGTTCACTCAAGACATACGAAGCGAATTCACTCTCACAACCGATCATGAGTTGAGAGCCGCCGTCGAAGCCGGCGAACCACCACTCCTGCAGAGGACCTGATATAACACAATCATAACGGCATTCAATTACTCATCAATTGCTCACTAATTGGCAAACAATTCATTCAATAGATTCCTAACCAATCATTTGAGTGACAAATCTGTCATTTGAATCGGTGTCCAAATGTGAGACAATTGGTGCCACAAAACCACACAAAAAGAGTTCATCGATTGGTCTCGAGTCGAGCCAACAATGTGTGCCATCGGAGTCATGGATAGCGAAGTTGTGGATCCGATGCTGAGGTCGTTCATCGGCGGTCCAACCGGTGCCGCAATCATAGAGATTAGTGAGTATTGGATTGGTTAAGACAACCGCCTCTTCGGCCTCGGGATCGAGTGTTGCACACGTTTCACACGTCATCTCTCGCTCCTTACGACCACTTGTCTTCACTCTCTTACACGACTTCATTGGAAGTGATGGAGTGATCACTCAGTCATGTCAACAGTTGTATAACTTATATAACTCTATGTTTAGTGTTGTATAGAGTGTTGTGTTGTGTTGTGTCACAACTTGTGTGCATTGATTGGCGCCAAACACTCCAAACACACATCAATACTGAGTCCATCACAAGAGGTCGCAAACACTCATCCATCCATTACTAAAGTATTGAATATTATGTGATAACATCAGTCTTAAAGTTTCTATAAAAGTTACTTAAAAATGGTTGAAAAGGTGCTCAAAAGTTATTAAAAGTATTTGTCATCAAAATAATGGCCTCAAATCAGGGATACAATCAATTTTTAACCACAATTCTAGGATAGCTATCAAATTGTTGAATAATGTACGAATCCAACTAAATATTTAGTCAAATATTCAATATCATTTAAACATGCATACCTCTATGAGAGAGAGAGAGAGAGAGAGAGAGAGAGAGAGAGAGAGAGAGAGAGAGAGAGAGNCCAATGAAAGTTAAATCAAAATGGTTTTTCAATAGTGTTTCCCTTTTGGGTTGAGTTTGTCTGTTGAAAGTGCCGAGAGAGAGAGAGAGAGAGAGAGAGAGAGAGATTATAGTATTGATATGTGTTAAGAAAAGGATAAAGAAAAAGATTAGGCATTGAACTAATTATAATATGATATGCTTTTATATTGAATAATATTGATTACTTTCATCGCATATGTATTTAAATGAAGTCATTTTTATGAATGGTGGTAATCTTAATTTTTGCATCAGTTCTAATTGGCATATAAAATGTAAACCACTGAATATAATGAATGTTATAAATGAAATAAAATATTGTGTTAATTGTTGTAAAATAATGTAGAGTATAGTAAACTATAAAATATGATTATAAATAAGTGATAAATATAGTGAAGAATTGATGGATTTGCCGACATCTTCAATACAAACCGGTCTCCAAACTAATGACCACTAATAGTATACTGACTGACATGTGGTGTCATTAGACTAAAAATCAGTGACTTTTTGAAAAAATATTTGTATTGCTTTTGAAACAAAGACAAGAATACAGTGAACTTATAGAAGATTGGCTTTTCTTAAAAGAGTTATTCAAACATCAATACCACTGAACCACATCTCATAGCAATTGTATAACTTTTTCAATGCAGTCGACAATTTGTATATAATTTGTAAAATGAATTCATTCAAGATTATAAAATTTGTTTTAATTATATTTGTAGTTATCAAATGTGTGGTAAGCGTTAAATGCCTGTATCTTATTACAATTGTAATAGTAATTAATAATACAATCAATATAATTGACAACAGAAAAGCAATTCAGTGACGATTAAAAACTTTGGATCAAAACTGATATCATGTCAGTGTTCCTCGAGAGACGATAAACTCGAATATAAGAACTTAAACTTAACACAAGAATATAAGTTTAAGTTTTGGTCAAACATTTGGGGCACAACTCTGTTCTGGTGTACTATCGGCTACTTTACAGAAGATAAAACGTTTGTCGCCTACGGAGCCAATCGTAAGGAAAGCCATAATGTCTATGTAATTGACACGACGGGTATTGTCTATTATAACACTAATGAATATTTGCATTTTTGGACCAATCAAAATGGTATATAAATTATTTTTTAAATTCTGTGATTACTTTTATAAACTAAATGTTTTGACAATAAAAATAATATTTATAAAACATAAACACGTTTATGTATTTTTAATTGGTATGAATTATTTAAATTAAATTCATGTGATTTAAATTATAATACATTGAAAATATATTGCTAACTACAATAAGTTAATGTTGTTATGTTATTAATTTGTTTACGGACAATACTTATATAGTATTGCATAGACTACAGAACTGGTAAAGAATCTACTAAATGCTCAATACAATGTCACCATACGGGTATACTTTATAATGTATAGATATACATTATATTAAGCTTATTTAAACAATAATAGATTAAAAAGTTCTAAATAACAATAAATTGAATTACATGATGTTTAATGAACTAAATGTTTAAAACTCAAAAATTTAATTTACGATTTGTTATAAACACAAAATTTTTATTTAAAAATTGTGTGTAAAATAAATGCCAGATTTGGTAACCAATCATTTGAAGGTTCAAAACAGGAAAACAAGTTTTTAGTTTTGTATAATTTTATATACAAAATATTTTTAAATCAATAATATTTGTTTATTATAATAATAATATTTATTATTGGATATAATAATTATTAAAGATTAAAATTTTGATATGTGTTTAACCAATGGATATATCATTATGTAAATTAGATCATTGACTGTGCGATTAATGTAAAAGTATTTACAAATTTTAATTTAATTTTCATATCAATGCACTTCTTATCAAATATTATTTGCAAGATATGAGACGAGTTAATGACTGACTTTTTGATAATCATTAACAAATATAAAGTATAAAATTTTGTCAATCCATACAAATATACATCAAATGATACATTGAATCTCAGAATTCATTGTCTGTAATATCATCTCATTTACTATAGAAGATGAGGTTAACGGCAATCCTATTGACTAAACGTAAGTTAGATGTTGTAGTGTTGGGCGCCACTGGTTTTACGGGTCGGTATGTAACTCAAGAGTTGGCCAAATGTGTGACCAGACAGAGTGCGAGCGCACCGATTGTGTGGGCCATTGCCGGCAGAAACAAAGACAAACTCTCCAAAGTGTTGAGTGAGATATCATTTGAAAACAAAAGTGATTTGTCAAAAATATCAGTCATTGAAGTGGATATCAATGATAGAAACTCTTTGCTCAAAATGTGTGATGAGAGTCACCTGATAGTGAACTGTTGCGGTCCATATCGTTTGCTGGGGGAACAAGTGGTGAGCGCTTGCATTACCAGTGGCTGTCATCACATCGATGTGAGCGGCGAACCACAGTTTCTGGAGACTATTCAACACAAATATCACAAACAAGCAATTGATGCCAAAGTGTCAATCATTGGTTCCTGTGGTTTCGATTCAGTTCCTTCTGATATTGGCGTCCAGTTCCTGAAGAACCGATTTGATGGAACTCTTAACTCAGTAGAGACTTACCTTCGGGTGACCACAACCAGTGATACCCGAGTAACGTATAACTTCGCCACTTGGCATTCATTGGTCTACGGGTATGGCTTTCGGCACCAATTGGCACAACTCAGACGACAACTCTATTCAAACCTATTTAAGTCTTATAAATGGAAATATGTCACAAAAAGGAAGACATTATCACGTAATTCATTGGGTTATTGCGTCCCCTTTCCAGGCAGTGATCGATCAGTTATATCGAGGACTCAATTATATAATTACACGAATTCAGATGAAAGACCCGTTCAAATCGAAACATATTTCACAGTCACCTCATTGGGACCATTAATTGCTCTGATATTTGTGAACTTAGGGGTCAGTTTGTTGGCTCCCTATTCAATGGGACGACAATTGTTGATGAAATATCCGCATATATTCTCTTTCGGCACTTTCAACAGACAAACTCAACCCAAAAGGGAAACACTATTGAAAAACCATTTTGATTTAACTTTCATTGGAAAGGGTTGGTCACAGAAATACAGTGATTCACGTTTTCAGCCATCACTACTTCCCGACAAAACAATGACTGCGCGAATATGTGGTGGAGATTTGGCTTATTTGGACACTTCTATTATTGTCACACAAATATCTCTTACAATATTAGATCTGATGAAAGAACAGAAACTCAAGTTTGGAGTCTTGACGCCAGCCGTTGCCTTTGCAGACACTTCTCTCATTGAAAAACTCAATAACAATGGAATCAAGTTTGAGATAATGCAACACAAATGACAGTTTATTGATCACAAAATTAAATGATTTACATCAAAGCGATGCTTAGTTTTTCTTTAATTTCTTCATAAGGTTCACCTGTTCTATGGCCGCTCTTCGCTTACGCTGTCATTAAATAAAAGCAAACCATTACTTAAATTATAAACACAATAATAAGCTTATAAATGCATACGTTTGGAGTTCCGGGTCCTGTTCCCAGATCTATCACTTCAGAGATCTTTTTAGGAGAGCCATCGGTATTGGCTTCGAGAGGAGTGGCAGGCAATAGAGTAGTGGGGATATCGAGAGTTTTGCCCGGTTGTGAGGCCTCGTATTGATGTTTCAGTGATTGCAACTCATACTCACAGTTGGCTAAAGCCATCTTAAGCTCATAGAGTAACACCATATCACTCCTGAGTTCGTTGAAGTGTTGACAAATGTCTTCGGTTGGCATCGGATGTAAATCAATGCTAAGTTCATTGAGAAGTTGTTCGATTGCTTTAGTCTTTTTCTGACCGACAGCTGCGGGAAGTTTCATGCGTTGACTGCGAAGACTAGCGCCCGAAGCCTTAATTTCGGGAAATTTAATTCCCGCGCTCTCTATATTGGGTGCGGCGGAAGTGGTAGTAATAGATTCGCGACCACTTCTCTGCAAGTGTGTGGCCTTCTTCCTGCCCGGCCTATTGCCAGTCCTCACCTGTGCGTCCACTTTGCGGGCCTCGACTGAAGTGTCGGCCGCAGTAATCAGTTTCTGTAAGTCTTGTGTTTTCTTCTCCCTTTCCTTTTTCCTCATTTCAATTTTCCTCAACTCATTCAACAGTTGCTGTTCTTCTTCTACTTCTTCAGGGGTTCTGTTGTAGAGTTTGATTAACTGTTCTTTGCGTCTGCGCTCGTGTTCGGCGTCAAACACCTTCACTTTGGGCTCCTGTCCCGGAAGGGCCCGTACTTTAGCCAAAATGTTGCACACATTATAATAACGGTCTTTAAGGTCTTCCATGGATCGAGCGGTGAATGTCTTTGTGTCCCATCGATCATGAATTATGACAAATCTCTGGTCAAACCTTCGGCACAAATCAAAGAGATGGTCTGTTTCTGATTTGGTCCACAAATCACATGACAATAATTGTTGATATTCTGAATCACTATAAGATGGCATTTCAATTACCTTAACGTAAATACCAATCAATTATTAATTCAATAACAATATGACAATCAGTCATATATAAGACAAATCAATCATTTCATACAGTATTGAGTCGAGCGAAGGGATACTCTTTGTTTTTGTCCACTTCTCGTCGCCAATGGTTTAACTCAATCTTCTCCTAAATAGTCATTCAAATCATTTAAACTGATGTTAATATCAATTGCTTTTATTGTTCATACCTTCGGACTAAATGGTGTCCAAATCCATGGCCGCACTCTCTTGAGGCCGAGTTTAGCCTTAATTTGTTTGTATCCAATCATTGATTTGTTCTGAAAGCCTATATCTGTGGGAATCAGCGATGGATTGTCTCTAAGAGAGCGATAGAGTAAGTGATGGCAATCAATGGTCTCATTCAAAGACATACTTATTGTCGGCATATAATAAGGCGTATAATTCTCTGTGCATTCCTTCGGGACGTTTGAACGTCAGATCCGATACTCTCTTCCTCTTCGGCTAAACACCATTCAAATGGATTTCATTAATCATTATTACATATCATCACAACTATTACACAATACATACCTTCTTGTTGTCATTCAACACATCACTGGAGCCGTTCTCGCGCTCGAACTCAAGAATGTCCAACACATCCGCCATTTGATCACTGAATCACTGAATGAACGCAACTATTGCTTGATTTCAATTCAAATCACAAACAATTCAAACAATTGATACGATTTCACACTCTTTTCATAAACACAACGATTATTACAATACAAACATAAACGACGTCTTCATTGTTAACGCCTTTCAAACTGTATTCACTTCTTTGCAAAACATTATGTATTGAATGACATGGAGTTCGGCAGTGAAACTCAATTTACAACTTTCTAATTGATTAACATTTTCATTAATAGTAAGCTTTGAATTAAATTAATATCTGAATCCTATTAACTTATTTGTCAACATTTTTGTTCGACATCACGCATTACTCATGCATTAAACATTTACCCCATCATGATTTAAAGGACCATGGTGATGAACCATAGTGATGGTGGTGGTGTGCAGTAATATTTAAACCTGGCTCGGGAGCTAAACTTATTCAATTAGATTTATTCGATTAGTTTTATTACATTTAATATTATAATACAAAATACATCTTTAATTTATAATTGAATCAAAAATATTAATTTCAGTATAAAATGGTTTAAAGATATATGAGTTAAATAGAAATCATTGAATCAATGGTTTGTGAAGGGATTTGTTTTGTCTGTTCTTAAGTTCAGCGATAATATCGGGACTGAAGGAAGACTTTGTCAAAAGTTTTGTCGTTCTGTCAGTTAAACCGTTTTCATGACTTTGTGTGGAGTTTTGCAAAAGAGTTGTCGATTCTATGGCTTCTATGGCTTCTTCATCGATGGACTTGGATTGTCGTGAAAGCGGTTCTGAGGAGAGGGGGAAGGGGTGAGAGGGCGGTGGAGATGAGAGGGGTTGAGTGACGTCTTCAATTCGCTTGGAAAACATGGATAAAGTTTTGTTAATTGTCTCTTTGAACTGATCATCAAAAACATGAACAATAGTTTGGGTGCTATTGATGTCATTGTTGTCTTCAGCTTCACTGTCCAAACTTGACTGCAATTCTTGTATATATTTGGACTTTCGAGTGGATCTCCTAATATGAGACCTTCGGGGCCGCGATTTGTTCATATGTGTCAATGGATTCACTCTTAAGTGACTAAAAGAGTCTTCACTTTGAACACTGTTTTCAATACAATTTTCATCACATATTTTTGATTCAGATTCAGGCGTTGATAATACTTTTTCTCCTTCTTCTCCATCTTCTTCTCCTTCGTGTGGATCACAAACAGATTTATGGGAAAAGTTGTTCTCAGGAGAGATGTGACAATTGTTTGGGTTTACGTTCACAACAACACATTCAGCTATATTTGAATCGCATTTATTGTTAAACAAACGATTGGTTTTGAATTTTCTAATAACACAACTTATTATTACAGATAATATGGTTATGAATGAAGCGGTGGTTAAGAATAGAAATAAATCCATTTCTGTCTTCACATGGATTTGATTAATGAATAAAAGAGTAGCAGAAGTGCTATTTCTGGTTCAAACAAAGTTTACTGTAATTAATATGAAACAAAAGTTTTGGTCAATTAAACTTCAAAAATGTGTTTTTTGTTGACAGACAGACTGAGATAGACAGCAAACTTATGCCTTATTTAACAATCAGAGCGATTCATAACTGGAACATAAGTCTCACTAATTATTATTTACTTATGAAAAGATTGGCTCAAACTTTCAATTAGTTTTAGTTTGAGATATAAATTAAATTAAAATGTTTTTACATTTATAGTTATATTTGAATTGATACTATAAAATGTTTGGTAAATAATTTTGATATACACCTCAAACGTCTCGGGGAAACGTATTGATGAGATTCTGTTGATTAGATTTTGCTGTCATGACTATAAGTAGAATTACTACAATTGAACTTTTTATGAAAGCAAACATATTTATTCTCTATATTAGTGATGATATGATTAACACAATTGCTATGTAGTCATAAATAAGTTTACTTTAGTTATTACACAACAAAACTACATTAATGATTAGGTGATATTTGCAATTACTATTACTATTTAATTTTAAATAGTAAAATTCTACATATAGTCTTCAATACTATAAAAAATATTTATCTCTACATAAGTTTGATGCGTTAAAACAATTATTATATAACTTATAGGAAATACATATGTAATATTAGTTGTAAGGAAATATGACTCAACTTTATGTTCAAATTTTAATTATAATTCAACTAATACAATATACAATAATGTACAATAATTTAATACAATTAATACTGTATATTATATTTATATAAATTACAATAATATGCTTTTAGTTAATATTAATTAATAGTATTAACTAAATTTAAATATTCATATAATAATACTAGATATTTATTTGCATTTTTCTATATTATTACACAATTTCTAATATTCTGTAGGCATCTAAAATATGGTACACTTATTTATGGAAAAATTAGTAAAAATAAGGCAATTCTTCATGAGTTATAAGAAGTTGTAACTTATATTTCAATAAATTCGCTTCAATTTTCTAAAATTAATTAAATGCATTTTAATTAATTTACAAACATATTTGACATTTTGTGTAACATATGTGTAAAAGTTGAATAAAAGTTTCATTTTGTTAACTGATTTCAAAGATGAAGGATTCAATGATGGTCGGACTCTTCTTCGTTTTCATCTCTTCGTCAATATGTTTAGGTAATGTCAAACTCCTGTATCACAAAATCATACATATAATAAACTGTCCAATAGCTGAAACACCTAAACCTCTGGATGCAATCAATTTGCTGGCTGAGTGCGGAAGTCTCTGCTGGGCACAGGACAAGAATAACACCAACCCCGACAATATCAACGTGGACCCCGAATTGTTTGATGAAAGTGTATGCAAATGTATGCAGGTCTGCTTTGCGTCGAAAGCTAAAAAAGTGGACCATGAGGTGAAACTTTCACCAGGACAGGTACAAAAGATCAAAGTGTCGGCCTATTGTGGACACATTTGCTATCCTAAGGATAAGCAGTGCTTTAGTAAGAAGTCTTTGGATTACTGTTATGCCGGATGTTTGGGAACTATACTCCAGCCTAGACTCAAAGCGCAACAGCAGTTGGCCCAAAACAATAACCAGACTCACGGACCAAATCAGCCCCAGGGTTAGCGTACAAACAATAATTGTACACATTCTGCGAAATTTGTATTATTCAATAAATATGAAATAAATGAGTTATAATAAAGAGTAATTTTATTACAAACATAACTTTCCCAAATATTGATTGTAAAATGAACCCAAATATAAAATGGTTTGGTTTTGACGAATAACTTCATTGACTTGAGATAACAAAGTTATGGCTCCTTCGGGAGAGTGAATGCTTTGGACAACAGCTCCCCTTTCGTTCATTTCAAACGCCATTCCATGCGATTGTTTTAACAGTTTGTTTATAAGTAAATCACTTAAACCTGTTTTGACAGAAAATCCCAAATTTGTCAAATATAAACTATTTAATAAAATTCCTATCGATTGCACTATATTTCCAAATAAGTGTAAACTTCTAAACCATAGTTTTTTCATCCAAGGCTTATCTTCAATTGAATCAATAATTAATGGATTTTGTTGAGTGCGAGCACTGGTTATTGCTATCCAATAAGTATTGCGAGTAGTTTTACGAATATTGTCGGGTTCTCCCGGCAAACCACTAATTAATTGCAACGTTAAACCTTGTTTTGGACCTTTAATATAATGCTTGCTAATTCTTCGCGGTAATGTCTCAGCAAACAAAATATATTCTTTGTTTTCGCTTAACTCAATGCCATTCGGACACAAAATATGATCTAAAACAATTTCTAACTTCTTAGCGGACACATCATATCTTAATATACGTCCTGTTTGTGAAGCACCGATCGCTAGCATATACTGAGATAAATCAAATTTGGTACTGAATTCTGTGATGTAAAGTACATGTCCGCCGTTGTGACCACTGTTTTCGTCTATTACTAGATCATCAAAAAACGTGGATTCTTTGCCGAGAATTGCTGTGTTTTTGTAGGAGAGTATTGGTTCAGACGTCGGCTCATCTGTCATTATATTGTTTATGACAAATATACCAAAATAGGGTTCCGCCACATATAGAGCTCCTTTTGAGTCAAATCTCATGCCGAGGGGTTGACTGCAAGCGCTTTGATTCCATGTCTCACATGTTTTATTAATTATTTTAATGATGGGAACCAATCGATTGTTTTGTTCGTCTATTCGATAGATATATCCATCTCTAGAACTCGTGAATATAGTTTCGTTAAACACGGCTATAGATTCTGGACCTTTGATTCGACTTTCAAATAGTTTTTCACTTTTCGATAAAATATAATTTTCTTTAAATGAACCGCAATATGATTTTGGGAGCGAAAAACTATTGGATAGAAATATGTCACCATTTAAACGTTCATTTAAATATTACACTATTTTACATTTTATTAATAGCGATCAAAATTAAATGTTAATAATTTACAATTCTAACTGTAAGTAAATTGTTTATTAATCGTTAATAGTTTATTTGTATAGTATTTTTCAGCACAATTCAGATATGAATGTGGTTCGGATCGTTCGGCTCCCCTCCCCCGCCCAACCCTACGGGAGTTAACATGGGTAATGCTAATCATATGGAGCATTTTCCATAGACTTTTATGTTATTCTATGGGTAATGTAACATTACTAATGTTAATCCGACGGGATAGTTTTTCCTATGGGAAATCAAAATATAAAGGGAAAGAGTCGTTTTTTCAATACTAATCCTATGGGACTAATGTTAAGTCTATGGAAGAATGTTTTAACATGGGTTTAATACGATGACAACTTAAGTCTACGACATAGGTTCAACATGGGCAATGTTAAGTCTATGGGAGGAATGCTTATTCAATGGATAATGTTATTACAAACGGGACTAATGCTAATCCTATGGACAATCCTATGGACAATGATATCACTATGGGATTAATTCGAGCAAATGTATTTCAAGCAAGTGTCTTTCGAGTGAGTGTCTGGCTCCATGTTACAGTATAGTCATAGGATTAACATAGGATCCCATATTAAATCCCATAGGGTGAGAGGAGGGAGAGTGAATAAGTTGCGCCGATCCTATAAACCACATTTTTCATATATGAATAATTCATATAATTTACAATAAATGTAATTATTATTGTGGTTAAAAATACCATTTTGGTAATAAGTATTAACAGTGTATTAATTACTTATAAATGTTCTTAAAACTCACAAATCTAAGGATTTTAACGAATTGGTCTTTAAAATTATTTGAATCAATTAAAATGATAAAAATATAATTATTTTGTCATTTAATATTGTGTTAGTATTGCAATATATGTATTGTGTAATTAATAATTACTAATTATCACGAATAAAATGTATTGAACGAGAACTCACTTCAAACTTTGTGGTTCAATGTCTAAAAGAATTCCCGGCGGAGAAAACAAGATTACAAGAATATAAATTATACACAATATTATAAAACTAATTAATGATACCATAAATATCAAAATCTTGGACATAATTAATTAGTTGTATTAGTTTTAAACATTAATTTTAAAAACTTCCTTGTCTGTTTACCATTTTTCACTTGTGATATCAATGGATGAATGTTATGTGGTATTGAAGTTTCCTAAACTCGAAATACTTGTTTTTCAATATTACCAATTTGTTACATCTTATACAAGGTGTGCATTAATTAAAGCAAAAAAGTTAAGATGTTATCAATAACTATTATATTAAAATATTATTTAACGGCTATTTATAGAATAATGAACACAAATGATAAAATTCAGAAAAATGATCCCAATGAAAAAATGGAAAATAGCTCCACATAAGAGTAAACTGTATTAGAGTTATACAATTACTTTATTACTGATAAATGCTTCATTAGACGCGGCATTTGACAATAATTAGATAATTACTAATATGGGGTTAAAATAATATTTAATAGATTCAATGATTCAATACAAATAACAACATTATTCGTTACAATCGCTTGAAAAATAATTTTGAGATAAATATTGAACAAAATTATGATATGAAAAGTAATCTCTTTCTTCTGCCAAAAGTCTGTTCAATCGCTCTCTTTTATCGGTTTGGCTCTCAATCACTTCAATCACTTCCAGTTCTTCATTTGGGTTTTGGTCACCAATTTGGTCATCACTTGAATATTCAATCGTTTGGTTAAACGAATGCAAAGGACTGAGAGCTCTCTTTTATCGGTTTGGCTCTCAATCACTTCAATCACTTCCAGTTCTTCATTTGGGTTTTGGTCACCAATTTGGTCATCACTTGAATATTCAATCGTTTGGTTAAACGAATGCAAAGGACTGAGAGTTTTATTTAGATTTTTGGTGAAAGCATTTGATTCTAACATTTCTTGCTCTAAAAGATGTCTTAAATTCGATCCGGAATTTGAAGTGTGTTTCGGTTCATTGGAACCAATTTCTGGCATCTCTTCGCGTCTCATTCTTTTGGGTGAAATCTTCACTTCTGAGTCCAAACATGAAAATGAATACTCAATTTCACTCAAATGTGAATCATTTTGTGCCCAATTAGGTGCCGCTGGAAACGCTTTTCGCCGCAAAACACGTCGTCTTTCAAAACAAAACGATTTCCATTTTTGATAATATTTCAAAAGCAATCTTTTTTGACGTTTTTGTCTCAAGTAATCAAAAATCTCTCCGTTTTCATGCATTGAAAGTTCGATTACATTAGAAGCGATTTGTTTAACAATCAAATCAATACAATCGTATAGGAATTTATTGGAGCTCTCTTTTATCGGTTTGGCTCTCAATCACTTCAATCACTTCCAGTTCTTCATTTGGGTTTTGGTCACCAATTTGGTCATCACTTGAATATTCAATCGTTTGGTTAAACGAATGCAAAGGACTGAGGGTTTTATTTAGATTTTTGGTGAAAGCATTTGATTCTAACATTTCCTGCTCTAAAAGATGTCTTAAATTAGATCCGGAATTTGAAGTGTGTATCGGTTCATTGGAACCAATTTCTGGCATCTCTTCGCGTCTCATTCTTTTGGGCCAAATCTTCAATTCTGAGTCCAAACATGAAAATGAATACTCAATTTCACTCAAATGTGAGTCATTTTGTGCCCAATTAGGTGCCGCTGGAAACGCTTTTCGCCGCAAAACACGCCGTCTTTCAAAGCAAAACAATTTCCATTTTTGATAATATTTAAAAAGTTTAGAAAAAACTGCAAAAACAGAGTTCATTAGTTTTTAGAGAGGCAAAAGTACGTAACTTTCAAGCTAATGTAATCTTCGCTAAACAAATTGTTAGTTTAGTTATGTTAGCATATCCTTAAATAACCCCATCAGTTCTCTTTCAGTATTTTTGTTAAAATTATCATTAAATGTCTGCTGAGAATAATTGTAGTGAAAAGTATTGGTTGTGGGATCAGTTGGCAGCCATTTGGGTGCAGCGGGAAAACAATGTTTCAAATAAATAAATCGCTTTCTTCTCGTAAACACTTGTTTCCATTTCGTGAAATACTTGTGTTCTAAGCGTTTAATTCTGTTTTCATTAATGATCCGAATAATGGTTTGTCTTTCTTCAAGTGCTGCCGAAAGTGTGTGAGAAGCGATCGATTCCGTCATATCTGTGAGCAGTTCTTTAAGAATCTCATTTCCAATCATTTCATTCTGTCTTTCGTTGAATTCAATTTGACATTCACTCAACATTTGCTGACAAATCATTTTAATTTGATAATCAATCAAATCATTGGCCAATTGTTGGCACATTTCAATTGTTAATTCTTCAATTTGTTCCCTTTCTTTCGCTTTTCTGTCGTTTTCTTCTTTAATTACATTAATTGCAATTTCTTTAATCATATAATCAGTGGTTTCGAGTAACAGCTCAGAGAAGAGCTTACAAACCAGTTGTTGAGCAACAATAGTCTCAATTCGCTTCAATTCTTCATTACATATTTGAGTTGACAATTGTTTAGTAACCAAATCAAGCAATTCTTCTCCAATTAAAAAGCATAAGCTATCAATTTGTTCCGTTTGTAAAGCACTTGGTTTTTGATTCTGCATTAAATAACTAGAGTTTATAGTTTGAGAGGACTCTAAAGTGTTGGGCAAACGAAGTGGCAATGAATTGGAAGCAAAGGATTTCGACTTCAATGGAATTGCATTAACACTGGTTTGTGGTCTGAAAAGAGTGGCAGAAAACTCTAATTTAGAGGTAATTTGCGGTTTAGACACCAAATGTGTGTCACTTTGTGATAGAGTATTGCTTCTATTGAATACTAGGTTACGTAGCTACCGTAGCCGAAATTCGAATGTCAGACACGGTTTTGACAACACTTGTCCTGAACTAAACATGCCTAACCCTCCGTTACCGTATGGCAAATAACAAAGGGGCTGTCTTTGGATTCGTTTAGTTTCAATCAAACGGACGGATCGTTTAGGTTTGATCACAGAGTTTTGATTTTGTCCGCGAATTAAATAAACGATTCCATCACTGCATTCAAGTCCGATGTGATCACAAAATTGCTTCAATTCATCGAAGTGTTCAAAACCGAGACAATCGATCATCACTTCTGACTTATATTCTTGAACTGAAGAGCTGTTTGAAGTGTAAGACTTTCGTAGGATTTTAAATGCTTTTAAACGCATTGATATGAAATATCGGTGCAAAACACATGCCATTAAGTATGAGCTCTGGTTTACAAGTTTGAAGAATTGGATGTAATTATTGGAGTGATAGGCGAAGAATGCTTTCACTGCAAACTTCACGGCTTGAGAGTCACGGATGGGTTGTCGATAGTTTTGAACGTCTCTTAGAATTGAAGTGTCATTCAAATGAAGAAGTATTTCATAGCATCGGAACTCGCATTCATTGTCGCAATATATGCCATGCAATGATAAATCATAGTAAAAGTCTTTGAGAGACTGCAAGCAATTGGACAGATTTTCTTCGTTGATTTTGGGATCAAAGTCTTTGACGTCTTGTTCGCAAAGAGTGGCCGCGCAATGGATGTGAAAACGGGCGCACTTTTCAGTCAACGCCACCGATTGTGTGTCACATAAATGCTGTTGAGTTATGTATATTAAATATTATTTTAACCCCATATTAGTAATTATCTAATTATTGTCAAATGCCGCGTCTAATGAAGCATTTATCAGTAATAAAGTAATTGTATAACTCTAATACAGTTTACTCTTATGTGGAGCTGTTTTCCATTTTTCCATTGGGATCATTTTTCTGAATTTTATCATTTGTGTTCATTATTCTATAAATAGCCGTTAAATAATATTTTAATATAATAGTTAGTGATAACATCTTAACTTTTTTGCTTTAATTAATGCACACCTTGTATAAGATGTAACAAATTGGTAATATTGAAAAACAAGTATTTCGAGTTTAGAAAACTTCAATACCACATAACATTCATCCATTGATATCACAAGTGAAAAATGGTAAACAGACAAGGAAGTTTTTAAAATTATTGTTTAAAACTAATACAACTAATTAATTATGTCCAAGATTTTGATATTTATGGTATCATTAATTAGTTTTATAATATTGTGTATAATTTATATTCTTGTCATCTTGTTTTCTCCGCCGGGAATTCTTTTAGACATTGAACCACAAAGTTTGAAGTGAGTTCAAAGTTGAATACATTTTATTCGTGATAATTAGTAATTATTAATTACACAATACATATATTGCAATACTAACACTATATTAAATGACAAAATAATTATATTTTTATCATTTTAATTGATTCAAATAATTTTAAAGACCAATTCGTTAAAACCCTTAGATTTGTGAGTTTTAAGAACATTTATAAGTAATTAATACACTGTTAATACTTGTATTAGTATTATTATAATTACCAAAATGGTATTTTTAACCACAATAATAATTACAATTATTGTAAATTATATGAATTATTCATATATGAAAAATGTGGTCTATAGGATCGGCGCAACTTATTCACTCTCCCTCCTCTCACCCTATGGGATTTAATATGGGATCCTATGTTAATCCTATGGCTATACTTTAACATAGAGCCAGACACTCACTCGAAAGACACTTGCTTGAAATACATTTGCTTGAATTAATCCCATAGTGATATCATTGTCCATAGGATTAGCATTAGTCCCGTTTGTAATAACATTACCCATTGAATAAGCATTCCTCTCATAGACTTAACATTGCCCATGTTGAACCTATGTCGTAGACTTAAGTTGTCATCGCATTAAACCCATGTTAAAACATTCTTCCATAGACTTAACATTAGTCCCATAGGATTAGTATTGAAAAAACGACTCTTTCCCTTTATATTTTGATTTCCCATAGGAAAAGCTATCCCGTCGGATTAACATTACCCATAGAATAACATAAAAGTCTATGGAAAATGCTCCATATGATTAGCATTACCCATGTTAACTCCCGTAGGGTTAAGCGGGGGAGGGGAGCCGAACGATCCGAACCACATATTCATATCTGAATTGTGCTGAAAAATACTATACAAATAAACTATTAACGATTAATAAACAATTTACTTAGAATTGTAAATTATTAACATTTAATTTTGATCGCTATTAATAAAATGTAAAATAGTGTAATATTTAAATGAATGTTTAAATGGTAACATATTTCTATCCAATAGTTTTTCGCTCCCAAAATCATATTGCGGTTCATTTAAAGAAAATTATATTCTATCGAAAAGTGAAAAACTATTTGAAAGTCAAATCAAAGGTCCAGAATCTATAGCCGTGTTTAATGAAACTATATTCACGAGTTCTAGAGATGGATATATCTATCGAATAGACGAACAAAACAATCGATTGGTTCCCATCATTAAAATAATTAATAAAACATGTGAGACATGGAATCAAAGCGCTTGCAGTC
>CAJPIZ010000179.1:0-31285 GCA_905368565.1 Medioppia subpectinata
AAAGTTACCAAAAGTTTTTGTTTTTTGGTGAATATTTTACTTTAGAGATGGTATGTATTATATTATTCATACGATTAAGTATTTGGTTGATAACTGGGTCTGCAATCCATAATACGGTGTGTTTATATGGGAGACAACTGCCAATGCCTTATGTGTTACATGTGCTGTCAGTCAACGCCAGAACTGTCTGCTTGACTCCCACTGCCAGCAGAAGTCAAATATACAATATATACATATGAATGGTATGAATGGGTAGTGAAGAGAAATTTCAACTCAAATACACTTTTGTGTTGATATGAAGAGAAGAAGATATTTATATAAATATATATTTCATAAATTTCTTTTCACAACTCATACTTAAAGTAAGGATTGACAGCAAATATACATAAAAAGTGTGAGTTTCTCGTACTCTAAGCTCACTGTCTGTGTCTCTCTTCTTCTCCTTCAAGTGATTTGAAAATTTTATTTATATATTTTAACCGTAAATAAATTTTTATCCAAACTATACGACAGTTCTCTCTCTCTCTCTCTCTCACTCTCTCAAAACTAATGTATGAAATGATGGATTGCAGACCCAGTTATCAACCAAATACTTATGAATAATATAATACATACCATCTCTATAGCGAGCCATTGATTAATTTGTATAATAATGCTTATAATATTATACATACTTTCTATTCAGTCAGTTATTCAACAATATTTTCATAATAGGCTATCAATAAAAGCCAAAACAGGTATAACTCGTATCGATAATAAAATCGTTTAATAAATAAACGATTTGTTTAATTAATTTTGAAGTAATTTTTGCTTCAGCGCCAGTTATACGGTATTCCTGTTTTGTATGCATTTTTATTTATGAAAATATATCCTCAAAGTTACCAAAAGTTTTTGTTGTTTTTTATGAATATTTTACGTTAGATTCCGCTTTCAATCATTTATCCTAAGTTTACGACAACTCTATTGGGAAAAATAAAATATTTTACTTAAATTAAATATCTGTCTAATTATTTATAAATCGAGAATAACCGACAAATGACATGAATTTAGCATTTATTTGAAAGCAATTAATTGATAAATACTTTTTTAATGTATCGTTTAATGTATGCAATAATTAATCATTCAATTTAGGTTTTGAAAAACAAATAATTAATTTCAAAAATTTAAACTAAAATTAAATGTTTAGGACATTTGTAAATCAGCAACAAAAATAACTTTACAAACATTTAAATGCCTAATTGATCATGCCATTTAATTATATTTAAACTAATAAATTTACACGTTTACAAACCCCAAGGAAATTATTAAATTGCGAAAAATGTTTCATTCCTAATATATTGGGGGTATATTCCACATAATATTACTACATTATAGCAAATAATTTATTTTATAATTATACATGCACATTGTATACAGTATTCATAATAATTTCACATTATATTCTGTACAATACTATCAATTATATGGTATATAATGTCACAGAAATGAATAGTTATTTCGCAAAAAAAGAAATCTCTTCAAAACCTTCAGTTATTTTCATTGCAAACGTTTGACAATTTAATTGAAACAAAAATTCATTGCGGAAAACATTGTCTTTATATGTATGCGATTGTGATTATAATTATAATCATCTCGTTTCATACACTTACCAAACACACACACAGTGTTTGAGAGTACAAACAAAATAGTGTATAATTTTGTATTTTACATTCATAAAAAAAACTTTTCATTTTATTTCGTAATAAAAAAAATCGTCTCAAAATCAGCGAAACTTATATTTGCCTTTCATTCGCACGAATAATAAAAATTTTGTGTGTTTTGCATTATATCTACAATTTTTTACGGGGTATTTATGGGGGGCTTTTAGGGGGTGGGGAGGGGTTTGTAGCCAATGTATGTTGTCGTACATCTGACAGCACACACGCAAATATTACATCTGTTAATAACCATCACATATCAAAACACACAACACAACCGCATATATAATATAATATTATAAAAGGCGTACAATTTTCTATGCCTTTTCTAGTGTGACATTAGTTTAATTGAGTTTAAATGTCGTATAAAGTTATACATCAAACACGAGAGTGAAAACCGTTTGACAGCTCTTTCACATCAATATTCTGTTGTGTATTATATGTTTGTTTCGGTGTTTAATGATTAGTATTATATTATTTACATTTTGCAAACATCACTAACTTATTTGAACATTTGATATGGTTATTCAGGGGGTGCTCTCTCTCTCTCTCTCTCTCTCTCTCTCTCATTCATTCTTACTATACATTAATATTACACAATTGGCACCGGTATTAATATATTAAAGCTGATCATAATATACTAAACTAGCATAACATATGCATCTTTCCTGTTGCCAATAGGCGTTATCCCTACCGTTCCCTTCAATCACACAAACAAAACACATACAAATTCACTCAATATTAATCAACACAATATTCTCGCGTCTAAAACACAATCCAATTGTAAATCTGATGTATATTTACGCCACAAAACATATAAATATCAAAACATTTGGCACTTTTGACATTTAGATAGTGCGGCACAAACTGCTAAACAAATAGAGTGTCTGAAAACCAACTCAACAAAAAATATGAAAAATATACTATTCATATGTTTTGGTGTATTTTTGATTAGATATATCATAATAACCACCACTCCTGCAGTCCTACGCCTATTATATACACACAAATTCATGACTTTGAGAGAGAGAGAGAGAGAGAGAGACATTTAATAAAAGCCACGTATTCTGGGGCTCATTATTCTTCATATACTTTATGTATCACTTCATACATCTCTCTAAACATCTCGTCATATATTTATACAATTTATTTTATCGCATATAAAATGTATGAATAGCTCCGGAATTCGTACACATATTTGAATTTAGATGTATTTTTATGATATATTTGTTTTAACGATGTCTTGCGATATATTTTATATGTGTGTATGAAATATATTATTTCATAAGTGATGAGAAGTGAGATATACTTAATAATAATGACGAAGAAAACGAACTAATGTTAACGAATCGTTAAATATTTCACTTTACGAGTGCTGTTTATAAATAGCATTAAATTAATAATTATGATAAACATAAAGTATATTAATATTTCACATTTATTCCCTGATATATACAGTGAAGTATACAATATAAATAGTATAAATACCGTAAATAATATAAGAATCTGTATTAATTCAAGTGTAGGAATTTGTTTGACTTTCAATATATGATGATATAATAGTGAGGAGTGTTTTTGTGGGATAACCATCTAAATAGGAAATGATATATAAGTTTCGGATTTGAAAATACAATTCTCTCTCTCTCTCTCTCTCACTCACTCAATAACTGACTCTCTGGGAAACGTCAGTCACAGAAAAACAGTGATTCCTCAACGAATCGGGCGTATTTGACATACAATTCAAAAAAGATTTTTTTGTCTTATTTTCAACGCTCACACAAAATGATATTTGATTGACATGTAGTTACTTATGTTGGCTGTGCTCTCATAATATGCTATTTAAGTGCTGCTCACAGTGAGTGAGAGAGAAAGATCACATACAGAGAGAGAGAGAGAGAGAGAGAGAGAGAGAGAATAACTATTAATATTATTACTTTAAAAATATGATTAAATAACAAATAAAGTGTAAAGACGAAGAGAAAAAAAATTAATTATAAAAAAGTTAATATAAAATTTTTGGAAATTTCTCATTTTGGTCAACATTATTAAACTGATTTCAAACTCCTATTATTTATTGTTTATTTCTAAATATTTCGCAAAAGGATTTGTTAAACAAATAATGTTTTAAAATAGACATTTCTTGGTGAATTCATCTAGAATGAGCAGTTCTTATTAAATGATATACAATCCGTTATAGGAAAAAACATTATAGTCAAAGTTGTTTAGTTGTACCTAGGTTCTTGGTTTAGATTAAGCCAATTAATATATTTGTTATAAAATGCATAAAAATAATCTCCCATGTGGAAAGAGAAATGTTTTAAAAAATATATTTTTTTAAAAAGCAAAAAATTCAAATATTAAATTTGTTCTTAAAAGATTTAATTTGTATGAATACAAATATAATTACAGTAGTTGTATATACAATATAAGTACAATGTACTTTAGTTAAATGAGTTTGATTTAATGGAATATTTTGTAATTTTACATAAATCTATTTGTGATAAAAAGCTTATTCTCTATAATAAAAAAAACTTTTGTGTTGTTTTTGGAGTATTATATTTTTAAACAATCTATTTAATGCAAGTGATTTTCAAATAAATAGCTTGATTATTTAAGCATTTAATATTTGTCATAAATAATTATTTACATATTGAAGTGTATAAGCTATACTAACTAAGTAAGAATAACTAAGAAAACTAATCAACGTGTTTACAGTAAAATTGTTATTAATATTAATTAATTTTAATTTAATGATCACTTTTATAATAATCGCAATACAATAGTATTTTTTGAGTTTATTTATCTGCGAGTTTGGGATCGAGTGATAAAAGTGATTGACACCAACTCTATGTATGTGAGGCCACAGATCTCCAGACTATACCCCATAAGTCGTGAATTTGTTTTATTAAAAAAATTGTACGTTAAATGAGATCCAAAATTGAGAAACTAATTGGTAGTACAAAATGCTAACAAATACTTTTTGCTTAATACACTTTTATGTGATACAGTACAGTATTGTACAATGTAAATTACAGTACAGGGTGGTTTCCATGATGCTGTTTTTATACGGTTTCATCACAATAGGGGGTTACAGTGAACTTCAGTCAGTATCAGTCAATTACCGTACGATTTGAAAACTGTTTTAAAATTAATACTTTAGAAACGTATAAATTATCATTTAAATTCAAATAAAATATATATCAAATAATCCTTTTTAATATCAAATATTTTATCCGAGAGAGAGAGAGAGAGAGAGAGAGAGAGAGAGAGAGAGAGAGAGAGAGAGAGAGAGAGAGAGAGAGAGAGAGAGAGAGNAAACTTGTCAGATAATCAGTGGAGAGAGAGAGAGAGAGAGAGAGAGAGTGGGTGCAAAAAAGTAAAAAGATTTTGTAAACATAAAGTAATGTAACATTTTTTATAACGTTTACATTTAAATCCCAAACACGAGTCTTGTTTTTAAGTCTTATATTAATTTGTTTAGGGATTTAAAGCTTTTGTATTTATGGATACAAATGACTACCGATTATGAGAAGAGACACAAACAATACATTTACACATATGTATTGTGCAGTTGTGTTGGAAAACAATTTCTTCATTAAGGAAGAGTCAGCACTGGATTTATATTTTGATGATAACTTCACTGACTTTGTGAGTAATTGCTATAATACTGCTGTAATTGTTAGTATGTTATTAACTCCGGAAAATTATTTTGTAAGTATAAACACATTCATATCAATTATATTCATGCCTTCCATATAATTGTGTTGATTTTGTTTAACCCCGAGAATAGTTTATCATGCGTTAATAAGTTTATTCAAATTTTAATTATGCATTAAAAGTACAGGATGAAAATGCTATTATTTCGTTCTCCATTAATTGTTGTTTACCACCTAGTTGCCATTTGTGGAAAATTTTAATGAACAGAATCTTATTCAAACATATTTTTCACGTGGTAGATTCAAAAGCAATATATTGTATATTCTGAAATACACTAGAATATGCATTATACACATTATATTCATTATAGACATTTTTTAAATATATTAATTTTTTATTGTACATTTTATACACAACTTGTTTGCACTTTTATAGTAAAATACTGTAAATGATAATCCATTAATATTGGTAGAAAAGAAAACCTTAGAGAGTCGACCGCTTAGCGTATTTAATGTAATGTTACTAATACTGTATTATATTAGATAGAATTGTGAAATTATTGAACTCCACATTCATAGGCAACAGAAACCGAGTTTTGTTAAGATTGGAGTATCACAAGAATTACAGGCATTTTTGAGGCTATGCCATACATTTATAATATAATTCTTTATATTTTTCATTTGATATATTCCTATGGGACGGTCACTTTTTTGTATTGAACGAACAACCAAAATGTGTTTGTTATGATTATTTTCAAATTCTATTATACATTATTTTAAAAATCCTTTCTCTTTTGAGAATTGTATTATTAGAGGAATATAACGATATGCTATTGACCGGTATCCTAATCATTATGGTTATTGGTAGTCGACCCGATTGGCGGCCTCTGTTCGTTGTGTTCGCGAGTTATAATTCATCTCACGATAACTGCTCTAAATTATAGTCAGATAGCTATTAGTGAATCCCAATAACTAAATAATACTTCAAAGTATTTTCTGGAATAAAATGTTTAACTTGTAAAATATGATCATTTTTAGCCATAGATTTTTGGCAAAATTTCACCAACATCTTTGCGAGTAATACATTTTAAAAACCTCTTGTATGTAAACATCTGAACCAATTTTTGTGAAACTCGGATTCTGATGCCTAGGAATGTGAACTTAAATTTTGAAACTAATTTCATAATTTTATTAACACATTTACATGTAGTGCTCGACTCTCTGACGTTTCCAATTCTACCAATATATTCTTCTATTATACCACAAATGCATACCATTTTTAATTGATTTCCTTATATAAAATTTTCCCCGTTTTATTTCTAATATATTATAAACTATTAAATACCGTGTAATTAAACAGAAATTCTTGGTAACACACTGTGTTTTAAATGTTTAAAATTCATACCAAATATATATAAAGCGCTCAATTTTTTATACAGCATTCACGTAGAAACTGAATCCAAACCTAAGCTCACGATTCACTAAACATAATAATTGACGAACATTTTCAGTGAACTTTTGCTCTGTTTTTTGTGTATTTTATTTCACGGCTTTTCTAATCATTTCTCTCTTTATTCACTCCAAATAAGGTATTATTTTTGTTGTTTTGAAATCAAAAAAGTAGCAGAAAATCAAGTTTTTACTGATATTCAACGATACGAATAAAAAACCATACAATTCCTGTCGAAAGGAAACTCAATTCAAACAAAATTTCTATTTCTAATGCAAGAGTAAATTTAGATTTTTTGTTTGCATTGATTGAGGAATTTATTAGTAATTGTAAAAGAATTTAATTATATTTTCGGAAACTTGTCAGATAATCAGTGGAGAGAGAGAGAGAGAGAGAGAGAGAGAGAAAGTCGGAGCAAACAATCCATTGGTTGTAATCAATATTTAATGCATAAAATATATCACAATTTGAAAGAAGTTGAGCCAAACTTTAGGATATATTTTTGAATGAATGCACATTTTGTACGTTAATTCAATGGAAGTGAAAATGTGAGCGCAATTAGCATAGAGTTGCCAACCATTAAGTCTGGTGTGTTTTGTGCACCTGAGGGCCAAAACCATTTGGACGGTATGTGTGCTGTACATGTATATGTATTGGGAGAGAGCATACAATTCACCAGAAAATGAAGAGATATTGTACTCAACCAACTATTCATTCCTACAAAAACCAGTCCTAAACAACAAAAATAGCATCCATTAACTCCTCCCAGACGTGCCCTTCTCTCTCCGTCTATCTCTATGTCTTTCCCATTCACTCTCAGTCTTTATTATGTGGTTTTAAAGTGTTTTTTAATGTGTTTGTGAAGAAATATTTATATACTTTTTATGAATACGTTTTGATGCGAAAACAAAAATGATTTTGATTTATAGAATAGTTGTGTTGAATATTTGAAATATAAAATTCACAAATTAATGAATAAATTATTTGTCAAACAAACAGCAAAAAGTAAATTGATATATATTTTTATAAAAACAATTTTATCCATGTTTTAAGAAAGTTGTGTTACTTTTATGCAAATGAGAGTCTGAGTGATTGGATTCATCTGAAGAGAGAGCAATGTTCACACCAGTGGTCGTCAATCATATACATAGTGTCCACATTTGGTCCCACGTCTTGTCACACCTGTTGCTGCTGTCGTACGTGACGGTCGGTTGGAGTGAATCGCCGACCAAATGGGTGACAACGGGTTGTCCGGAAGCGTTCAAAGGCCGGTGTCTGTGCGGACAGAAGCCGTACCCACCGACGGGTCGCCTCACTTTCGTCACCAACTGTACGAACACTAACTTTACGAACACAGATATGTTGACACAACTGTCACCCGAGACGGAAGTGTTGATCTTTACGGGCAATAATATCCAGAGTTTACCGCCGAATCTGATCGGACAGGACGTCACGTACGACAAACTTCACACCATAGACCTGTCCAACAATACCATCCGATATATTCAGGGCAAGAGTTTCCATCGAGTGGGAAGCGTTCGCGTACTTAATCTCAACCACAACGAGATACTCATAGATGAGGACAACTTTCATCCGAGAATTTTCTCCAATTTCAGGAGTTTAGAGGAATTGCATCTGAAGAACGCGTTCGACAGCGCTGTCCACGACTCAAGTTTCTTGACTAAACTCTGGCAGACATTCAACGAGAGCTCAATCACCACATTGAAGGTTCTCGACTTGGATGACAACCGAATCAGATCCACTTTCCCGAGTCAGCACATGTTGTGCCCTTTGCCTGCCCTCCAGAGACTGCATTTGTCCGGCAATTTTCTCACCGACTTTACGCTCAATTTGACGTGTCTTAAGAACTTAGCACTCGTGGACATCAGCTATAACTTCATCACGACGTTGAGCAACAGGTCCATCGCCGCCATCGAGACGGGTCCGCCCAACTATCACATCAATATATCATCGAATTCGTACAAATGTGACTGCAATCTCATCGACTTCTTCCAGTTCACTAAAATGCCGGACAAGACTATAATATTGGATTCGGTGGAGAAGTATCGGTGTTTTTACGGACACCCGATGGACAACGCGGGCAAATACTTTGACGACTTGAGTGTATTGGACTTGGAGTGCATTAATTCCATACAAAACGATGATTTCAAAGAATACATATCCATTTCGTACACAATATTAACGGCTCTATTACTGGTATTATCGGGTCTTCTGGTGGCTCTCATCTATATTAACAAACAATACCTAATGAATGGCTGGACTTATCTGACGACTGGTCTTATATCGAAACGCGAGTACACGTCGTTGGAGAAGGAGTCCAAACGACACAATCAGACTAATCAAGAAGTGGCTGAAGTGGAGGTTTGATTTGTCAATCAATCCCTCTATTCATACCATACAAGTCGTGCTCTCTTTCTATTAGTGATTAATTAAATTCGTTTTAAATGTAATATAAATTGACTGAAGTTTTGACAGAAAAGGTTAAAGTTTTTCTAACGAAATGTGAGATATTTTTAAGAGAAATCAATTTAGTCTAAATATGTTTTTTACGATTAACAATATGTGTATAATTTATAACAGATTTATTTTGGATATTCGTTACAAATTACCAAAAGCTAATTACATAAACATTTTTTTGTAATTTATATAACATTAATTTCCACATAAATTCTTAAGATATTTACCAATTTTTGCCTTTTATGGTTAAATTTCATCACTTTTTGGTAACTCTATATATTTTATATTCAATTTCTAGTGATCTGTAATTTTAGATTATAATATAATAAGATTTTCTATTCACGTCATTATTGAAAAAAACTAATTTATTTATTCTTATAATTATATGTGAATATTGAATGAGGAAAAACATTTCGCAATCCATCCTAACATTCAGAATAAGTTTCTAATCAATTAATTTTTTGCTAAAATTAGAAATTCAATTCATTAACTCACTGTTAGTATGGCTTAAATTAATACAATATTATAATTAATTCCATAAATTAAACAATAAATTAGTGCCTTTTCTTGAAAAAAATGCTTTATATGTTTGAATCTAAGGGGTGGCCAGAGAGGGGCGGATTACTTAACCCCCAGAGCTTATGGTAAATTTATTTTCGTGTTATTATATGATATTAATTTGCCTGATATTCAATTCCCGGGCAAATGAATATTCAATAGTATTTGTGCTTTAAATTAACAAAAGGAGTTCAAAAATCCTTTTCTAACTAATTTAACCTTTGAATCTAACATTGAAGACGTGGTTATCAGCCAATCAATTGGCAATTGTGTACAAATTCAATAAATTGTTGTTTGTATTCAAATTGTGTTGATTACCACTAAAGTAGATCAATGAGAATGAAGAAGAAAATCTATTGAACCAATAGTTTAAACATTTGGATGAATTCATTAATGAATTTAGGATTTGATGAATAATTTATTAGCTTTTTATTTAATAAACTTATTTTTTATTTTCTCATTATATTCTCATAAATACATTATATTATATATAAAATATTCTTTAGTTTTATACAAATATTAAAAAATCAATAATAAAAAATTAAATGCATTTGTTTTTAGTTCATTAATGGATGCAATGAAATGTCAATAGATTTCTTTAAATAGCGATAAACACTTATTTCTACAATAAAAATATTGTTAAACTTTTATTTTAATGAATTTATATATAAATAAAATATTGGTAAATCTGTTATAAATTTAATTTCAATATTTATAAAAATCTTTGTTTTTAATGTCATTTTGGATTAGATGTGATGTTTGGAAGAATAAGATAGGAATGAATGGTAATGGTATGAGTGGATCAACACCACGAAGAGTTGTTGTCGTAGTTGAATGAATGGTTATTATTAGTAGGGAATGCATTTTGATGGTCGAGTCGAGTGATTAGAGCGTATTTACTTTGATTTTGATCATTCATTTTGACATTAATTAACGGATTTGTATAACCCGTCAATGGATTAGTAGTAGTGGTGGCGGTCCTCGACTGCGAACACTGCCTCGCATTCACAGTATTATTATTATTATTATTTGTATTACACTTCGCGTTACAAAAGAGATCGTTGGCGGCGACGACACCCTCGGCGTCAAAGTCGGTGTCGTAGTCCTCTTCGGACGTCTCCACAGAGCTATTGGCGAGGCTTTGATTGTTTCTGTGGTTTCTGTCCTTTCCATTGAAACAGTATTTGGTTTCAGTCATGTGTCTCGAGGGCTGAGACAACTGTATGATTGAGGACTGGCTCTTGAGGAGAGCGGCCGCTATGATGGGTGAACTCGATGTCGATGTCATACACGATGTGGGAGACGATGATAATGAAGAAGAGTGTGACGATTGGTTAGTGTTGTGGTGAATGGACTCAGTTTTGTTATCATTGATGACTAGAAGAGAGTTTTTGGTTTTATCGTGACTGAGACTAACGCTATGATTATTATTATGACTATTTGTCGGCATTTCAGCCGCCGGTCCACCGATCGACCCGTTATTCTCGTAGTTATTGAGTTCACAATTGAGCGCCACTTCAGTCGCTTTGAACACTTGTGAATAAGTCGGTGGCGGAGAACAACTGCCCATTGAGTCCGTCAGTGGCTTCCGACGGGAGGCGGCGGTGGGCTGTGGTCTTCGGGTGTTATCATTAGTGTTAAGTACAACTATTTGGTTCATTGTATTCAGTAATTGGTTTTTATCGACCGACACCTGAAGCGGCGATTTACTGATCGGTATTTGATAGCCGTCCGCATCAGTCAGACCGTAGTCTTCGTGTGTCAGGTCTTCGTATTTGATGTGTCCGTTTTGATAGCTTGGCTTTAGGGTAGAACTGCTGGAACAGCTCTGACCCGAAGAATTGCTTGAGTTTTTCAGACTATGTGATGAGTGTCCTATTGATTAGCAATTATCAAAATACATAGACATTAGTTATATTAAACACTAGAATAAAATTCTGTTATATTTTTTGGAAACACTGTTTTGTGTATAAATTCTGGTGAAAGCAACAAATATATACGAGAATGAAATTAGTTTTTCAATTCACTTGAAAACATATACAAAGCGTTACATTAAAGTGTTAGTGAATAGAAAGAGTAATGTGAGATTGGTGTTTTTGTGAACGTATCATCACTACCTGCCTGTCTCTCATCCTCACTATAGCCGGGGTTATCAAATCCTCCTATAGTTGGCAGCGATTGGAGAAAAACAAAATAATAGGCATCAAAGCAAACATAAAACAATTAATTTAATTAAACAAAACAAAATCCATGCAAAAACAATCGGGTTATCGGTCTTTGTGTCTCTCCTTATTTAGTTCGCATAACTTTTTGTGACTGTATATGAAAGTAAATTGAACTTAATTTAGATTTAATGCAAATATTTTGTTTATTTTGAATTTAAGCGAATAATATTCAATCGCGAATTGGACTGAAAACTATTATTTTTAGGTTTCAAAATAAACATACTTTTTACAACTTTATTCTGTATATAATTTACTAAAATATTATTCATCTATTTTGAGCGACACATCCGACACCCCTTTCGTTAGTATTAATTATTAGTATTTGTAAAAATATGAAAGGAAATTGCGGTTCAGATAATAGTGTTTTGTTATCATAGATATAGAGATGTATAGAGTTATTAGTGCAGAGAATATATGCAACAATTGATGGCACAAACAATAGAAAAGTTATGGCCATTGAATAGATAGCGCAACACAATCACCACACATGCAATTCGCGAGTAAACCGGACAATAACCACCATTTCCTGCCCATAACCTCCCGATCCAATTGAATACAATAAAAGCACTTACGGTTGAATATATAGTTCTGGTTGTGAACGGCAGTAATGGCCGGTTCACTGCCCGACATATTTTTCTTCATCTTCTCTAATGTTTGTAAGCATTCAGAAAAGTTCGGTCGGTCTTCGCTCTGGAAATTCCAACACCTCTTCATTAGGCTATAACTGTTTTGTGACAAATATTTGCAAATTAATTTTCGCCATTAATTGGGTTCAAATCAACTGAAACTCACAGCTCGTCGGGACAATTGAGCGGTCGATCCAGTGTTTGTCCGGTTCTAACATAACTGAGCACTTCTGGGTGTGCTTTGGCCTGATATGGCAATTGGCCTAATGTCAACACTTCGTATAGTAAAACACCAAATGACCAGACCTTTCAAATGAACAAATTTGTTAATTTAATTTTTATATGAACACAACAAAGTAATGAATGAATGAATCAATACATACATCGCTTTGTGATGTGAAGACGCCGTCGACCAGAGACTCGGGAGCCATCCAACGCACTGGTAGTAAACCTTCTCCTTCTTTACGGTAGTAATCATTTTTATATACATCTCGGGCTAAACCAAAGTCTCCAATCTTTACAACTCTAGTCCTTCGGTCAAAGCTGGAGACCAGACAATTACGTGCGGCTAAGTCTCTGTGAATGAAGTGAATGTCCTCCAAGTATTTGCACCCTTTGGCCACATCTGTGCAAATGCTAATCAGATCTTCCATTGTTAGTAGGCTTGGGATCGGACCGCGAGGTCTGTTATTTCTCAGATATTCTCTCAGATCTCCGCCTTCCATCAGTTCCAACACAAGTGATATTAATGTCGGATCCAAACAAATGCCTTCTAATTGAAGAATATGCGGGTGTTTAAAGTTGGCCATCACTTTAGCCTCTTTCAGAAAGTTGGTCTTCTCTTCCTGTGAGGCGCCCTTTCGTAAAGTCTAGTTTTACGACAAATACACATTTTATTGTATATGAAAAACATTAAAATTAAAAATTATTTCTCACTTTTATGGCAACTTTTGTGATTTTTGGCTCATTGTTGATAATCTGAAGCCATTTTCCTTCAAATACTTCACCAAACGCTCCGCTGCCGAGGAATTGTGTTTCGGAAATCTGTTCTCTTTGTATTTTATTCATTGCCATCAACTCATTGTCTAAATCAAAGTTACTATTCGTGTAAAGTGTGTTCAAATGGTGCGGATGTCCGGGCAGTTCAGGCCAGGGAACCAATTCCAGTGTATTTCTGTGAATACTACCGTCTCCCAGAGCCTTCTTCTTCTGTTCCTGAACCTGTCGTTTGCGAACTAAACACACATTTCATTAGTTTTCAATATAAATATAAAAGTATTCAAAATGTATTACTTGTGCAAAACAGTGTTAAAACAACGACCACAAAGAGTACGGCACCCATAATAGCGGCAGCTATTGTGATCATATCGTCTTCGGGTAAAACCTCTGCGTTTGTGATCTCAAAGGGTTCGCTCTCTTCGCTGTAATTACTTGAACCAAATTCACTGACGGCTTGTAATTTGAAGGCAACGCTCTTATCGGTCGACAAGTTTGTAATAAACCAATAGTTTTCGGTTCCGTTATATATTTGCGTCCATTCGTTGTTCACATCCAAACTATCGGCGCTTTTATCGACCAATTTATACCATAAGTTGTAGTAAACATTTTGAGCGCCATTTCCATTGATTTTAGTCCACCAAACTTTATATACGGTTTGACTAACGCCAGGGATTTTGTCAATTAGCGGCGTTTCGGGCACTTCCGGTGCGTCGCCCAGTGTTTTGAAGACATAGCGCTCGGTTTCGGGCCATTTGAAGAGCACTGTTGTCGACCGATACGTGAGTAACAGTCGGAACGCGTACTCTGTGTTTGGCGTCAGTTTCGTCACCGAAAACACGTATTTAGTCGACGGTTGAGTGCTATTGAACTCCTGGCCGATCCATCGGTCGGTGCCGTATCTGCAGTACTGAATGGTGTGCTGACCGATCTCAGAGACGTTGGTCTCGGATTGCGGTGAATCCCAACTCACTCTTAGGGAACGGCTAGACTTGTCCACCAAATAGAGTTCGTTCGGCAGTTTATATGTCGTAACGGATGTGGTTTCGCTCTCGCTGTAGAAGAGGCCGTCACTAGAATAGGCCCTAATGTTAATGAAGTACGTGAGACCCGGTTTGATGTTGTCGTTCATTTCCATATAGAACTTGTCACCAAATCTGGTTGTTTCGGGTTTCCTGGTGTAGACGGCTTTGTGCCAGTCCTGGTCTTTCTGCGAATACCAGCGCATCTCATATAGGATTGGGTCTCCGTTGGGCTTTTCGGGCGGTTCCCACATCACCCGTATTCGGTGCGGTGTCTCCACTTTCGCGGCCACATTCCTGGGCGGCGATGGCTTAGTCTCTGCGGTCTCGAAGTTGACGGGAGGGCCGGGAAGGTTAGAGTTGTTGGACGTGTAAAAGTTTTTGACGGCCACACGAATCGTATAGTTAGTGAACGGTTCCAAACCCGTCAAAGTGATGGTATCGTTAAACGTGTCGACTATAGTACAGCCTCTGAGGCTGAGTCCGCACTCGTAGAAACCGTCGGACAAAACTTTGCCGTAATATATAGTGTACTTAACGGAGGCCAGAGTGGTCTTCGCGCAGCCCAACGGTCGCCTCACCTCTTGCATGGAAATGGTTAGACTGTTTGCGGTGTTGTCCTGTAGTCGGACGGTCTCGTGGTATTCCATGGGAACCAGACATTCAAAGTGCGGATACGGCTGCAAGTGATCGCTCAGGGCTTTGATGCCGTGAACGCCGTTCGCGATCTCAGACATCACTAAATGCGGTTCATTCGCGTTGTGCAACACATTCAACATATTTGGCAGAGCTTTCAATTGCAATACGTGTGACTTTGAGTTACCTTTCGGCACGTATTTTGCCATTTTGTAGACATTGCCTAAAGAGGCGTTTGACCAGTAGATGAAATCGTTGTCCACAGCCATCGATGTCGGCGGAAAGCCGTACGTATTGTTGATTACAATACGACACCGACAACCGGTCATATCGCTGGCCATTATCCTCTCGTACTTCAAATCGTACCACAAGAGCTCCGATTTGCCATAATTTGATCGATCAATGGTCAGAGCGTTGCTCACGAATGAATGTGTCGTACAATTACAACCACCGGAACCGATGTCTCGCCTACTTCTGGCTTTGTTTTGCTGGAAGAATGGTCTGACACTTGCCGTCGAAGCGATGCCTCTACTCTTAATGTCGCACATCTTTAGGTAACCCTTATTTTGGTTAAACATTTCCGTCCAAATCAATGTACTGGAGAACGGATCCACTTCTATGGAACCGATCACCACATTGTTCTTAGACGTGACGAGAACTGGTTTGGCGTTCGGGTCGTTCAGATCGTACGACCAGATGGTGCTCTTCGGCGAAGTAAAATCCGTTTCTGACCAATAAAGATGTCGACCGATCCAATCAACAGTGAGACCACTGCCCGGAGAGTGCATCTGACGAATGATTGTTATGTTAGTTCCGTCCAAATATGACTTCTTAAGGATGCCGTCCTCTTCCACCCAAAACATGAGATTCTCTTTACTTATATAAGTGACTGATACAGGAATTATGGCTTTTGTGGTCAAGATTTTCTCCTCGTGTGAGTCTATATCAGCCATTCTAATGGAGTCCTGTTTAGTGACCAGCAGTCGGGGAACTGGATGTTCATTAGAGCTGAGAGCGCCGATCACATCACTGGGCGGTCCGTCACCCGCTTCGGTGAAGGCCTGCACTTGAAAATAGTACGAAGTATTCATCTTAAGGTCACTTAAGTATATTTGATGTGTTTGTCCGTAAACTTTGACACTTTCCACTTCGGGATTCTTCTGACCCGATTGTATAGACCAAGCGTTCACAGTATAGCCCAGTATAACGCCATTTGGCAGCTCCGGTGGTGACCACCGGAACTCGGCGTGAATTTTCTCGATTGAATTATCATATGTCGAGCGCTCATAATTGATGAATATTCTGGGTTTCGATGGTTTGGTTGGTGTAGACATTGGAGAATACAATTCAATAACAGTCTGTTTAGACGACGCCCAATAAGTAAAGGCACGGATCGCTAACTTTATCTTAGAATAGGGCGCCAATTGGTTGGCCAAAGGATACGGGTATTTGGTTTTGTGTGTTATCATTGACTGTCTATTATTTTGACGGCTGTCCTCAATGACCAACTCGTAGAAGACTTGATCGTAGTTTACGTTTTCGCACTTTTTCCAGAATATTGTGAAATTATCGTAAACTCCGGTCAGTTTGATGTCCTCCTCTTTCAAGTCATTGGGTATGACTTGAATGTCGTAAAGCGAAGCGAAGCCTTTGGGAATGGGCTGTAGTGATGGGTCAACAACCGTAAGTGTGTTGATATCATTGAGACCTAAACCCTTAAGAACGGCAAAGTTTTCGCCGTTTTCACCGCTAATAAGGGCGTGATTTTGGTTCTCTTCCAACCAAAACATACGGTCGCTATAGTAAGAGAGCGGTCCTCTCAAGTGATTCTCAGGCAAATGCCCGACAATTCTAATGGTTTGTGTGATGTGTTCAGTGTTCTCACCGTTGGCCAGATTAGCGCTGTAGAGGACGACCCCCTCATAGCTCCTGAGTATCCAGAAAATGAGATTCGTGTCCAGATTCAGAGTCAGACCCATAATGTGTTTTCCGGCGAAGAGATTAGTTTCAAAATACTTGATGCGATCCATTCCGTTGAGTCGACTAAACTCAACGCTATAACCGGTGGCCCAATAGATGTATCCCATCCTCGAGTCAATAGCGATCTCTTTGGCGAATGTCATAATAGGAAGGGGTTCTGAATGACTGCCGTCGAGATTGGATCGAGAGATCTATAAATTGAATACAAAAGGATAACAATAACAATAATCGTCGCGTTATTAAACGATTCATTGAATAAAATTTTGTATATCTATTGTCTAACCATTCGCTGTGCAGGACTAGACCAGTAGAGTTTGGGTGCGATCCAGTCTACAGCTATACTCGACGCACCGGTTATGTTGTTGATTGTGGTCAGGGATGCGTGTGATGTCAGATTATAGATGAAGATATTGTTCTCGCCGTTCAAAAATACCACATCTCTATACCAACTGATATCTACACAAATATAGTTAACAATCTTTTTATAGAAATTGTTTTCCTTTGAAAGAAATATATTAAACAATTCTTAAACTAAAAATGAAATCAAAAGTTTTTGTTATACAATATACATGTATGCTATGGTTTGAAGTTTTAAAGACTTTTCTTGAAAAGAGATGTAGTTTTTCTATGAATCTCTTATCTGTAATCTAAAACTAAAGACATTATTTCGTTTATATCTTAAAACCAATTTGTTATTTGAATTTAATATACAAAATATAGGGAATTATAGAGTGTATTAAGATTTATGACTATATTTAGTTTATTGTTGAGATAAAAATGTTATTATTGTATATCTATATTGTGTTGTATTCTAACACATATTTGTCTAAAGTATTCATTGATAGTTAATTATAGATAAGTTCATGAAAAGTGAGAGTAAATTAGGAGAGAAAAGGGAAGGGCTATACCATTAACAATCGTGCCGTTCATATTCATTCTGTGTACCAAATGCTCGACTCTATCGCCAACGATGTTTGACTTGAGGACCCCTTCCCTTGTGCTCCAAAGTGCGAACGGAAATCTCGAGTCCTTTTGTATTGAATGCAATGTCTTTCCCTGAAATGTTTGACTCCAGGAGCCATTGCCGGCCGCGCTATACGCTCTCACTTTGATATTATACTCGGTGTTGGGGTTGAGCTCATCGGCCTCGCAGTACGTCGACGTTAATCCCCTGTCGAGAAATGTAATCCGAGATAAGGTCTCCTCAATGCTGACCTCGTAGGACCACTGTTGCCAAGCGCCCTGTCCTTTGTCACCCAATAGGTCCGGCTTTTCCCACACAATCTTCGCGCTCCGGTCGAGAAACACTGACTGCACGCTCTTCACAGGGTTTAGTGGCACGGGATAGGGTTGGCTGCTGTAGTTAAACACACACAACGAGATCAAATTGTTGGCACCGATCTGTGTCGAGCTGTGATGGTATTTGTCGTTCAGGCGGTCGTACTCTTCGTTATAGACTTCGTTGCCTTTTGTGAAGTAGAAGAGGTTGTCGTGAACCACGAGATTGTCTATACTCTCCAACAGGTCGTTGCGTTGGGAGTTGTGTCTGACGTTCACGCGATCGTTGCCGTCGATGGTTATGGAGAATATGGACGCCTCGCGACTAATGGGCATAAATATGCGATAATTGATGAAATCGACGGCAAATGCTGTGACCGACGGCTCCTGATATATAAGCCTCGCGTAGTTATAAGCGATCACATCGTTGGCGATTAGCGCCAGATCTATGCGATAAAGACTAGCGGTGTTTGAATCACTGATTGACATCCAATACAGATACCCATTATAGGGATCTACTTTCATATCTGCTGGTCTTGTCTTGAATCCAGTGATAACGGACTCTAATTTGTCGCCATCGAGAGTGCAGCGACTGATTTTGCTCTCTTCAATCATATATAACTTATCGGCCAACCAGTCCACTGACAAACCGGACGGCTTTGTCGTCCTGTCCCTCACTATTGTGCGGATCTGTTTGTTGTGTTCGTCTTTCAAATTGATTCGACGAATGGTTCCCGAAGTGTCCGAAACAAAGAGATACTTGTGCTGCACGTGGACTGCGAGTCCGCTGATGTCAGCGCTGGTCGAGTAATCATTGAGTCTATATATAACGTCCCCGTCTATCGGGAACTGTGGGTCTCTTCGAAGCACTTCTCGATCTGTGGCCAGAAAAAGCTCCGGAACTGACGACTCGTTGCCGTACATATTCCTAATGTCTATTTCATGTGTCGTCACATTTGTCTGCGCTTTGGGTCCTTCGCCAAAGTTATTGCGCGTAAGGATTGATATATTATAAGTGGTGTTGACTTTAAGCGAATTAAACATATAATGCAAACTCTTATTGTGTCTCAAATGAATGTCTGTATCACTTGTGGGCGAATTTGGCATATCTTTGACAACATTAGTGCCGTTCGGGTATTCACTCAACAACAGGGCGTATGAGATGATGGGTCCGTTTGGGAAACGGGGCGCTTCCCAACTCACAGACATCTGTGTGGCGCTGACGGCCACCGCACTGGTGATGGTGGGCGGCGTTGACGGCACCCCATAGGCCAGTGTGGCTATAGTGACACTTTGGTGCGAGAATAGTGTCATCCCGTACTCCGGGAGGACAATCCATTCGACGCGAAACCTATACTGTGTGTATGCGTTGAGTCCTTTGATTTCGACGCGACTAGCATTGAGCACATCGTCGGGCATATAGTAGTTCCAGTCGCCGCCCAACACTTCGTACCGCCATTGCACCAAATATGTGATGTTAGGATACGGAGCGCTCTTCCACTCTATTGTCAATGACTCGTTGGTCAGAGTGTCGGCCCCGAGGAATGGGGCCGAAGGTGTGCCCACTTCTGCCTTGATTTTATCTATATATAAGCCGAGCGCGTGATTGCAGCCCAACACACAATACAGCACCTGAAGGGTTAGGCAATGAATGGAGAGAAAAATATATATAACAATGGTTTAAGTTATGCGAGCGTTTGTTAACTCATATTTAACGCTATAATGCACTGGAATTTTACGCGAGTATGAAATTCCCAGACATTGGGCTCATCTGTGAATGCATTTCTCTCTTCTAAGATTCCGATATAAATATGTATTTGTTTTATGCAAATAAAACTTTTTACTTGTTTTGCGATGTTTTAAATTGCTTTTTTGAGTTTACTCTTTACTTTTAGTTGATTATAGCGGGAGTGCACTAAACTATACGTTATATTGTGTAGAGAGAGATACAAAAACGAGCAAAACTACGACTACTCACCCAATTGTTAACATTGCTGGAGTCATCGCAGGCCTGAACACATGATGGCTGGGCATCGGGCCATCGACGGCACCCGAGTCTACACTATATATAATAAATACAGAGATAATAATTATTAATCACGTAAAAAAGCATTTATATTTTAAATGTAAATTTTTAAATATCAATAATATTTATAAATATTTTTATCGCAAAACACGTCGAAACAGATTATATTTTTATAATATTTTATGACTAGGTTTTGATTTCACGTGCGTTTAAACGATAAATATTTTTACCATAATTATCAGTATATATTTGGCACCGAAAAAAATTATTACATTTTTCATTAAAGCCCTTATTATACATGTATGAAAGTGTACTCCAATATAAATAAATACGATTTACTGTAGATATATTTTTACAAATACAGTATAATTTGTTATCGTTTTTTGTTTAAATTATATGCATTGAATGTCTAATTTTAATGCTGTATTTCATGGTATAATTTGTTTTAAACACAAAATATAAAATCCCAGCAAAAAACAAGAAGTTATGATTTTGAAAGGTCGAGATTTGGAGTCGATAGGGATTCGTGCGCTTCTTAACCGCTGTCTATGAATACGTTAATCAAATGATTAATTGTTGTCATTCAATGACAGCTGAGATCTGTGTTTGAAAAATGTCTTTTTCTGAAAGCTTTTATTTTACAAAATGTTTATTAAGCCGACTGTTTGGCCGTTTGTACAGCACATCCATAACTCGGGGAGAGAGAGAGAGAGAGAGAGAGAGAGAGAATGTTAAAAATATCCAGTCATTGGCTCTGAATTATTTATCAGATCTCCATATATGAAAATTTTAGTTCTTTTAAAACCCCAATAAAAAAATCAAATTATCGGAAAAAGCACTCAAAATATTTATTTAAAAATTAGTTTCAAATAAAAAACCAATTCATATGAATAGTAAACATTCGAATTATAAGACTCTCAATAAAATCAAAAAAGTCGCTCTTTTTAACATCAAAATAATCAAATAAATCAAAATCAAAAGCAATCGCTTTAGGGGTAGAGAGAGAGAGAGAGAGAGAGAGAGAGAGAGCACAAAATAAAGGCAAACAAAATAGTTTGTTTCATATTTGACTCTTTCATAGACGGCATAACAACTACAGGTATTTTTAAAGCACTTTTAGCGATGTGTCAAAAATCGAGTGCTTCTAAAAACTTAGTCCATAACTATTTAATATAGTTTTTCTCTCTCTTTCTCTGTCTTTGTGAACACATAATGTGTTGTTTCACCAAAAATAATCATTATTATGAAGTGAATACTACAGACTAGTGTGAAGTGCACTCTCAGAGCACACACTTTGTCAATAGTCTCTCTTTTCACTATATATACGCGATCCTCACGTTTCTTAAACATCCCTTTGTTTTTATGTTTACAATCAGGGAATGAATGAGAAGTGAAAGTTTGCAAATAAAGACTTTACACTTTTGCCAATGAGTCTAATAGCTCCGGTCGTAAACCACATCTCTCGCTCTCTCTCTCGCTCTCTCTCTCTCTCTCTCTCTCTCTCTCTCTCTCTCTTTCTTTCTACCCCTAAAGCGATTGCTTTTGATTTTGATTTATTTGATTATTTTATCTCTCTCTCTCTCTCTCTCTCTCTCTCTCTCTCTCTACTGATTAGAGAATTCTTTATGAATGGATCGGAAACCAAATGCAAAAAACTTTTTTAATGAATAAAGAATTTTTTGTGACTAAAAAAAGTTATTTATTATAAATATTCAGTCAATGAAGTTGTGTTTTCCGTTTTTAATAACTTATTTAGTCGTCAAATGCAATGAATGGGAAAATTTTATTTTATATATACAGTACATAATCACTATTTCCGGCCGAAAAGCAAAACGGGAAACAAAAGGACCCATTCATTAGTGAAGTGACCGATTCTGTCAATACAATGGCCTTTTCTGTACTCTATATACACTTTATATCACAAATATATTTACAAAAACTGTTGGAATTTTTTGATAATAAAATGTAATTTATTGAATATTTATCGCAATTTCTCCCTAAAAATTCTCACATCTCATTGAACACAAACACTGTTTGCATTTTTTGAACAAAATTCATAAAAATAGTCAAACAATTGACTGTTTGTGTGCTCTCTGTCTCATAACAAAATGTTTTCACAACTAATCGACAGATATTTTCAAAAATTTATTTTCTGTTTTAAACACATAATTATATTTAGTTAAACACATCTAAAACCCACAAAAAAATCAAATATTATGCGAATTATGTTCTTTACGCTTATTATACGTTAGCATTCACTGGTTTCCTGTGAATAAATTCATAAAATTTTTACTGATTTTATTATTTGGCATTTTTTCTCCCTCTCCAGGTATTCAACTAAACATAACTGCAAATCAACGGCTGGTTTATTACGGGACGTAAAACTCTTTTCTTATAACGTTTATATCGATTGAGTGAAGAAATGGTTTAATTAAGTGATCAATTAATGATTGAGGTTTCGGGCAATCAATTAATTCAATGATTGATTGACTCCATACTTATGATCAAAAACAAAACTTTCTAATCAATACTTAATCATTAGAAAATTTTTAAATCTCTCTCTCTCTCTCTCTCTCTCTCTCTCTCTCTCTCTCTTTGATCCCTTTTTTAATTTAATAGTTTAAATGTTAATTAAATTCTAAAATAAAGTACATTTCAGATAAATACAGCAATGAATGGCAAATGAATAAAAATTACTGCAGAATCTTCACAGAGATTTTAATACTTATAAGTTATAACAGATATTTCCTAAAACTTTAGAAAAAAATATTTTATAAATTATTCGTTTGGGAGGGTCTGTGAGACTCATACTTGAAACAGATATGAAAAACAAGAAAAAATGATTATTAAATTATTAATGAAAGGCGAAGACTTTTTATGCTCAATATATATACAGAGTATATAAGAATCCGCTTTTATTTAATATATTATATAACATATAGAAAGTTATTTTTGCCGAAAAATCCCATATCATATCAAATGTGGCAAAAATAATAATTCAGACTTTAGACATGTATGTGATATTTGGATGTCATGTGAGTTAAAATGCAATCATTACATGAATTGAGGCTAAAATGTAGAGCAAAAGAATTTATAATATTCTTCTATTTCTGATAGTGTATTGAAATGACTGTTCAATAATGGCATAAATGTCTATCAAAAATATGATATGAAATCAGTGCTTAATGTGTGGCATCACAGCAATCATATCTCATAAATTGATTTCCGGAATCAGTAATAGTGGGCATTCAGGCGTAACTTCCTCTCTCCCACTCCCTCTCATCCTCTCTCCTCACCTTTGCGTTCATACTATTATATGTATACAATGTATATAACGATCGCTTTTAAAAACTGAGGAATATTTTGCTCTAAACAAAAGATGACGGAAAGAGAGGGAATAGTAGGCCCCGAATACAGGCGCCCCAACCTATTATGTGCATAAAAAAGTATAAATATATCGTTAATACTAATAGCGAAATGGAGGTGCGGTTGTGTAGAGAAGGGTATAATAAGGCTATTAAAGTTATACCGACACAAAACTCAACAAATGCCTGTGCAGTCTCTCTCTCTCTCTCTCTCTCTCTCTCTCTCTCTCTACCACTTGTTGTGTGCAATGATTTTCATAAATAGTTAATGAGATTCAGTAAAGAGAAGTAAAGCAACAAAACTATTAAAATTTTCTCAATGTATTTCTATTAAAAAACACGTTTTCTAAATATATTGAACAAAAAAATAATTACCAAAAATAAAAACTTTATTTTTATGTCTTGTTTTAATTTTAGTTTAATTTATTTGTGGTTTTATATTCAAAAAATGTTTCGATTTATTCCACAAATAATTTCAATATAGATTTGTCTGCATTTTTTGGTTAAAACTAGAATTTTACAGAAAAAAAGCCACGCAATGGAAAATATACGGAATAACTGCATAATTATCTACAGATATATGACATTTGGGGGTCAGAAGTCAATTAACTTGTTTGCCAAACATTAATATGTAAAGTAAAATTCAAACACAAGCAAAAAACAAACACTATTTGCTGAAAGAATTTATCGATTGAAGTAAAACTATATCATTATATCATTCATTCATTATTGAGTGGAAACACTAACAAACAAAATAGAGCACAGATTTGTTTGTCCCATAACTTTAATTGCTTTCATTGCTTTCAATTAAAATATTCATTCAAATTGATATCAATGGCAAACATTGAGTTTTGACATAAATAAATGATAAGCAGAATCGCGTATAACTTTTTACCAATTTTAAAACATTTATTATTTTTCTCGTTTATAACAACACTGCGAATACATATTTATTTGTATTGAAGAGAGAGAGAGAGAGAGAGAGAGAGAGAGAGAGAGACCGAAAGACTCGCCCGAGAGATGTTTTTCAAGTGAATTAATTTGATACGAAAATATTTGACTCCCACTATATTTTTCATAAACCATTTTTTCGGTCCAAAACTCCAAACATACTAAATATAACAGCAATACTCGAAAACTATGTTTTATGTGCAACGATTGCTGTCAGGAGTGTTACTCTCTGGGGTATAACTCCCAGGAATATATATTTTGACCTGAGTTTCCGTTTACAGCGAGAGAGAGAGAGAGAGAGAGAGAGAGAGAGAGAGAGAGAGACTGCACAGGCATTTGTTGAGTTTTGTGTCGGTATAACTTTAATAGCCTTATTATACCCTTCTCTACACAACCGCACCTCCATTTCGCTATTAGTATTAACGATATATTTATACTTTTTTATGCACATAATAGGTTGGGGCGCCTGTATTCGGGGCCTACTATTCCCTCTCTTTCCGTCATCTTTTGTTTAGAGCAAAATATTCCTCAGTTTTTAAAAGCGATCGTTATATACATTGTATACATATAATAGTATGAACGCAAAGNATTGAAAACTCAGTGAGAGAGAGAGAGAGAGAGAGAGAGAGAGAGAATCACAAACTTGTATATGTTATATTCCCGCTGTGTTTTGTTAATCAATTCAAAACTCTCCTGAATAATAGTCGTCAAGGTTTTGAGAGATGAGAATTACATTTAAAGTATATATTGTTATTAATAATAATAACGAAAATGATAATAATGTGATTCACAACAAAAATAATAATAAACTCAGAAAAATGAGATTACATTTTCTCATAGCGTATGGGAAGAGCCATCGATGCATATCTCACTCAAATGATATTTTGATGTCATTTTTATTAAAATAACAGACAAAAAACATTGCAGTATTTGTCAAAATGTTAGCTAAAGTATATTATATGGTTTTTTTTGGGTAAATTGTATCAATTATATTACAATTAAACATTTATATGCCTTTGATATTCTAGTAGAAGGCGAGACATAATGTAAACTAATGGATAGAAATGTTGCATCAAATTTACATTTAATATGGAAAGTATAAAAACTTTAAATATTTTGTCCATGAGTTTACTTTTTATAAAATAAAACTCTAACTACAAGTAGAGTATAATTAATAATGCAATTTAGCATTTTATTCGGTATATGGTGTGTGAATATCGCATAGCATTGAACTTTATATACTGAATATCACGAGATTAGCGAATGGTGAAATTACTTTCATAATACTCTGGATGCTATTCAAGTAAAAGTTAAGTAACATAATTGGTTGCACACCATATATCGCATCACTTGTCGGGCAAATTAGTCTAGGTTTTCAAAAATGATTTAATTATTCTATGGTTAAAAAATATAATTGTTTTTTTCTGTGCATATTTTATTACAAGTTATTTTGCTTTTTGGTTATATAAATGCAAATATTTATAATTCACGCACAGAGTGTTTATTGTGAACAATATTGTTAAGACAATACACCCCTGGATTGGTGTTGACGTGAATAATTGATGTCGATTAGTGGTAAATTAAGTGAAACGTACCTGGTGTAATTTGCAACTCTCATTGCATGCTATGTCGAACACATTCTCTTCGAGATTCTGTTGAGTAAATGAAAAAAGACTCATTAATACAAACAAATACATATCGGTTACAGTGATTGATGTCTCAATTCTCAAATCATGCGAATCTAAGTCACATATTAAGTGATAATTACATTAAAATGCAAATTAAGCACTAATTTATATATGATTTAATAGTATAAAGTGTTAATCGATTTAAAGGTTTTTAAATATATTAAAATATATTAATATAATTATAATTGTGATAAAATAATCGTTCATTTTTAATGATTTACTTCGACTCGACTTGTTATATATATGGGACTCGTTTTGCACAATAAGTTAATATTAATCTATGATATCAATGAGCAAATGGCGCGACTGTATTGCTACTAAGTTTTCATCTGATATTTTATTTCTTATATCAGACATCAGTTATGAAACCAAATATAAAAATGTAAATAAAATACATTGAAAGCATTTGACCTCCTCTTACATGTTTGAGTGATTTGTTTAATACATTAATATTTCGTTTTAAGAAACTATACGATAATTATTTGCTAATTTATGCTAACATTGAAGACTGAGACGGACCTAATTTTTTAAGGTAAATCTAGAGTATGAATAAAATATAAAGCAATTATAAGTGATTTTTAGTTTTTAAAAAATAATGTTGCTAAAAATACACAACATTGTTATATTAGGGGAAATCTTAATAAATACACGGCACACATGCCTTATATGCAAAGGATGTATTGATTACTACTTTTATGAATGAAAATACTTTATTCTTTGGCCAAACACTAGAGTACTTGTCCTCCTATTATAGTAAAAGAAGTATTCGTAGAGCACAGGTATAGCAGGAAATAGACTTGTGCCTCACGGTCTCAAACTTTCTCAACACCTGGCAGGCAGTGGTGGCACCGGACTCTCTCTCTCTCTCTCTCTCTCTCTCTCCCATTCACTCTCTCACTCTCCTGCCTGTCGTAAGTCGTCGTGAAAATCGGCACAAATACTGAGGAACGCGAACATTAAGGAGAAGGAGAAGCCAATTATTACACAGTAGTGTACAGTATATATACACTAACGACACGCACACAAAGAAATGCTCAACAGATTGTATGCGAGGGTACGAAGAAATTTATGCCAATTTTCAACACAAAATATACTATTCTTGAAGACATAAAATAAAAATAAGGGAAAGAAAGGAAATGAGAGAAAGAAGAAGAAGGAGAGGGAGAGAGAAAAAAAGAGAGACACATAGGTATGTTAGGAACAGGTAAATAGAAATCAGTTTTAAACGTTGAAAAGCAGTGGAGAAATACAGAGAAATGTTCAATTGTGGTGAATGTGGAGTATTGTATGTAATGCATGACCAGTCAAGGAGTACCTCAATAGGTATAGTGTGTGTGAATGTGTGTGAGTGCGAGAGTGAGTGAGTGAGAGACACAGAGAGAGCCGGATTCAACGTAAGACAACTTTTATTTTACTATCGATATTTCCCTAAAAAATAAATGGTATGTGTTATACAAAAACAGGGTCTGAATGTAGGGACAGAGATATAGAGGGAGGATGAGAGAGAACGAGAGGGAGAGATGGCACAGACGGGAGAGGGATAGGATTGCTTAATATATGCTGAGTGTTGGCATCCCATCCCAACCCAAACTGCATTCTAATCACCGAAATTCTCGTAAACAATTTAAAGGCAAAACAAACGCACCGGTCGTTTGAAAAAATCTGTTTCGAGTACAACAAAAAAAAGCCATAGAAAGAGAGAAGTAATCAGTGATTATTACAAACTAAAAAAGTAATCACTAAAAAGACATTGTTAATGTGCTGTGCATATACCGAAACATCCATTTTCCCAGGCGTTCAAGCGTTTACCCCCGAAGTCTGTGCGGTTTGTGAGGTTTCGGGAGGTTAGGGAGGTTTGTGCACTCGGCTTAATAGCACCACCGCTACCAACCAAACACAACAACTGCTTCGCAGACCAAGTATTGAAATATTTTACAGAATATACACATCGTTTTGTGTGTCTTTCAAATTGTAAACTAAATATTTAAGTTTTATTTGGAATTTTATTTACGAGTCTTATATACAGATGTGTTTATAAACACATCCAGGGATCAGATATTTAATCAATAAATATCTTCATTGCTTGTAAATGAGTGGATAAGTCAAGTCAGTCCACAATAACCATTGTATACAAATAAATCACTTGTATTTGTCGTGTGTTTTCTATTATTGTAAACTTATTTTCAAATAAACAATAAATGTTGATCATTATAAATGAACGTTATTTGCTAACCAGCAGTAGAATTTTTACCATTATTCTTTCAGAATATCACTAATTAGCGTATATTATATAAAGCTTAAAAGTTTTTTAGTTTAAATAAATTAAGCTTAATTTGTATTCAGTATACAGTATATATTGTTGACTTAGAAAGTATATGTTTTTAGTGATATATTCTTTTATACAAATAATATTGTAATAAAAATAGTTAAAATAAAATATAAAATAATGTTACCACAAGTCCATCGCATTCTCGTTCACATTTCTCAATCACTTCATACGACAAAATCGGTTTGATTTGCAAACAGAGCGACAGTTGAAGAAGACTTATGAATAAAAAAGTCAATTTTCGCCGTCTATTATGATTAGCAGATAATAGAGCCATAGTTATAGTTGTCGTGTCGTTGATTGTCTTCTCCCTTATCTAACATTTTATAAAAGTTTTGATCATCTTTTTTGGTCACACAATAGGAACTCTCTTCTTATGTATAAACATATTAATGGAAAAGTAAAAGTGAATTAAAAACTTTTTATTATTATCTCTCCATTCTATGCGCCAACAACTGTGCGGTACGCAAAAGTCAAGTCAAAACTTCACAACAAAATAAATAGAAAAAAGTTTTCAAAAACTTTTCTCTCTCTTCCACTCATTCACTCACTATTTCGCTGAACACTAAAAGTTATTTGAAAAAAGTTGTGGCACTCATGCGATCGCTGAGCGCACAACACAAATGGGTACTGAAGGACAGGACATGGATGAGAGGATCGTCTGCAAGCCATCAAGTTTTTACTCAACGAAAAAGTCTTTTACTGAACTCAACTGTAGGAGCGGCCGAACTGGCATTCATTCCGATATGAGATGTTGGCGAGAATGCGATGGACTTGTGGTAACATTATTTTATATTTTATTTTAACTATTTTTATTACAATATTATTTGTATAAAAGAATATATCACTAAAAACATATACTTTCTAAGTCAACAATATATACTGTATACTGAATACAAATTAAGCTTAATTTATTTAAACTAAAAAACTTTTAAGCTTTATATAATATACGCTAATTAGTGATATTCTGAAAGAATAATGGTAAAAATTCTACTGCTGGTTAGCAAATAACGTTCATTTATAATGATCAACATTTATTGTTTATTTGAAAATAAGTTTACAATAATAGAAAACACACGACAAATACAAGTGATTTATTTGTATACAATGGTTATTGTGGACTGACTTGACTTATCCACTCATTTACAAGCAATGAAGATATTTATTGATTAAATATCTGATCCCTGGATGTGTTTATAAACACATCTGTATATAAGACTCGTAAATAAAATTCCAAATAAAACTTAAATATTTAGTTTACAATTTGAAAGACACACAAAACGATGTGTATATTCTGTAAAATATTTCAATACTTGGTCTGCGAAGCAGTTGTAGTGTTTGGTTGGTAGCGGTGGTGCTATTAAGCCGAGTGCACAAACCTCCCTAACCTCCCGAAACCTCACAAACCGCACAGACTTCGGGGGTAAACGCTTGAACGCCTGGGAAAATGGATGTTTCGGTATATGCACAGCACATTAACAATGTCTTTTTAGTGATTACTTTTTTAGTTTGTAATAATCACTGATTACTTCTCTCTTTCTATGGCTTTTTTTTGTTGTACTCGAAACAGATTTTTTCAAACGACCGGTGCGNTTTGCGTACCGCACAGTTGTTGGCGCATAGAATGGAGAGATAATAATAAAAAGTTTTTAATTCACTTTTACTTTTCCATTAATATGTTTATACATAAGAAGAGAGTTCCTATTGTGTGACCAAAAAAAGATGATCAAAACTTTTATAAAATGTTAGATAAGGGAGAAGACAATCAACGACACGACAACTATAACTATGGCTCTATTATCTGCTAATCATAATAGACGACGAAAATTGACTTTTTTATTCATAAGTCTTCTTCAATTGTCGCTCTGTTTGCAAATCAAACCGATTTTGTCGTATGAAGTGATTGAGAAATGTGAACGAGAATGCGATGGACTTGTGGTAACATTATTTTATATTTTATTTATTTTATTTTAACTATTTTTATTACAATATTATTTGTATCAAAGAATATATTGCTAAAAATATGTACTTTGTAAGTCAATAGTATACTGTATACTGAATACAAATTAAGCTTAAACTAAAAACCTTTTAAGCTTTATATACGCTAATTAGTGATATTCTGAAAGAATAATGGTAAAAATTCTACTGCTGGTTAGCAAATAACGTTCATTTATAATGATCAACATTTATTGTTTATTTAAAAATAAGTTTACAATAATAGAAAACACACGACAAATACAAGTGATTTATTTGTATACAATGGTTATTGTGGACTGACTTGACTTATCCACTCATTTACAAGCAATGAAGATATTTATTGATTAAAT
>CAJPIZ010000180.1:0-31237 GCA_905368565.1 Medioppia subpectinata
CATACAATTTATTCATAAAAAGATATTTATTTTTCAATTTTCAAGATTAAAAACTAAACTAATATTAATGTCTAAAGTGGTAAAACTTATGAAGTGGTCCAACGTTTGGCTCTTGAGTGGGAAGTGCTGGAAGCGGTGGTCGACGGAGTGAATTGAAACGATGAGGGAGTGGTGGGAATTGGGTTCAGTAGTGTTGGCGTCGAGAAGAGGGACGGGTTGGCTGAGCCCACGATAGGAGTCGTGTTCAATGGTTGCGGAGTTTGAAGTTGAGATCCAAAGACACTCTCATCGCCGGTCAGCCCGAAAGGGTTCGGACCGACGAAAGAGTCATTCATATTCAATGAATGGCTTTCTCTCGATTCAAACGCGTTTGCCATCAGTTTTGACGAATAGTTTGTTTGGTTCTTGAGTTTAAGCTTCAATTGATTGATGTCTTCGTGAATGGCATACACTTTGGCCGCCAATGAAATGAGAGTTTCGTGTTGTTTACGCATAATTTGGAACAACTCTTCAGAACTGTACGGTTTGTTCATATTATCGATATGTGTCCTCAAGTCTTGGATCTGCTTTGAATAGACATTCATCTGGAGCTCAAAGTTGTTGATGGTTTCGATGAAATACTGATGAGTACTGGCGTTGATGTACTTATTCTGAGCCATTGTGTAAGTGGAGGGCGTCTGCAGGACATCCACTCGTGAGATCCTATACGCCATCTCCGCTGAAGACAACAACTTATTTGTGTCTTTCTTGAGGGCATTCATGGCTTTAGAGTTGCGTTGAATATCGACCTCTATTTTGTGCAAAAGGACCCGAAGATTGTCCTCAATCTGAGCGCCGACTTCGAGGATCGGCTGAATTGAGAACCTCTGCTGAGAGTTCTCTTCGCGAATGGCTTTCTGTTGTTTCACAAACTGTTTCAATGTCTCCACTAATGGCATCATCTCTGGAGGAATAAAAGTCGACTCTTTGTTGGATTTGTTGGACGCGTTGTGCGTCTGATCGGCGCCCGACTCGGAGGCAGTGCTTTGAGTTCCGCCCAAACCGTGGAAAGCGTTTGTCTGTTGTGTCGACGTCTGCGTGACTGCTGTGGAGGCAGTGGTCAGAGTGAGTGTCAGCGTCTGGTTTGGGATCAATTGATTGGTGGCCAACGAGAAGGGCTGAGATGTGGTTGTGGTCAGCGATGGAAGTGCTGTGGACTGACTGGTGGCCGAAGGCGTGCCAAACGAGAAGGCATTAGTGGTCGCGGGAATCGATCCGAAGTTGAATTGAGTACTCATTTTGACCACAAATTGTCTCAAATGTCACTCAAATATGAATCAAATGTTTGTTTCAAAAAACGAAAAGCAATTCATTTGTCGTTCAATTCATGCAATCATTCAATGCTTTCATTCAAAACATTCACTCATTTTTCACACCATTTTTGCGCCAATTTTGAACTTTTAACACAAATTTTACAAATAATTCATAAACTAATGATATGTTTAACAAAACAATTTGTCTGTCATAACAACCCTTAACACAACTTTCTATTATATTTCATATGAATTGAGTTGTCATTCAAGTAATGCATATTTGATGGCAATGTATGGCTGAGATGTGATCTCTTGGAGTGAAGTGAAGGCAATACTATTGAAAAGTACTTCACTTAACATCCCTTTGATTGCAAAACATGTGAAGACATGTGAATCAAATGTTTATGTTTTAGATTGCAATCAATTGAACAAATTATCACAAATTATAGGCTAATAATTGCTTGAAATACATGTGAAATGTTGTGAAACAATGTTTGTCGTCAACAAAAGCATTCATTGGCACCGATTGTCACAATTGTGTGAGTAATTCAATGTGTGTTTCAATTGAACACAACTTTTGTATTCGAGACTTGATTTTGAAATATATTTTTTGTAACCAATTGTCCTATAATTGCAATTATTGTCGATTTACTACTATTTCAATAAAAAACACGTGATTTTTATAACTAAATTCAATTCAATTTTATAAATATTGACAAATTTCATGATTTAGTATTTGTTTTTAAATTTATTGGCAATTGGCTAATTGTACTTTGCCATGATCATTTTGATCAATAATTACCATATTGTGATTACAATGTTATTACAAAATTGTCTTATCTTTCATTCATTGGAATTGTTTTTCAGAATCAATTGTTTTTATAACTTTTGTTTGTGTTATTAGTTTGTGATATACTGTTATTTAAGCCGTCATTTAACAGTAATGCTCTTATGTAATAATACTGTAATTATTGTGTATTTTCTTACAAACCAAAGTACTGTATATCTCAAATATACTGGAAGTTATGACTAGAGCAGAGATTATTCGGGACTAAAAACAACCAAATTCGGTCGGGAACCGGGAGTAAAATAGTCAAATTCGTGAATATTCGGGAATTAACGTTTATTCAACAATAATTATAGATTTAAATCATTTTAAAATAAAGCATAGTAAGTAGAATAAAATAGAAATTGAAGTTTTATTCTTTAAGTTTGTCTGCTGTTTGTAAAAATATTTTTAATTTGAGAAAAAAATCGTTTAACATCGTTAAACTCAAGAGTGTGTTTTAGCCTTCTTTGCATAAAATTTCGAGATTCTTTTAAAATATATCAAAATTGGAAATATTCTTAAAATATGTCAAAATCTGGAGTATTCGGGAAAATAAAACTGGTATATTCCATTATAACCACCAAAACTAACTGGATGTTATTCCCGAACATTCTATTAACTAATTTTATTCGGGAATTCCCGAAGAATCTCTGTTCGACCTCGAATCTCTGTATGACCAAATTACACAAAATAGTGTCTCCTATAATAATATTATATTTTGTTTGTGTGCCTCAAAAACCCTTGATGACATTTTGAAAAAAATAAAATTCCTGAGAGAGAGAGAGAGAGAGAGCGCTGGACATTAAGTTTGATATCGCAATCTTCTGTCCAAACAAAGTCGATAACAATAAGGACTTTACTTCGGATAACAGCAACTTTACAGAGAGAGAGAGAGAGAGAGAGAGAGAGAGAGAGTGGAAATGCTGGAGTAAAAGATATGATAAGATCAGTTCGTGGAGTCAAATGACAAACTAATAACAAGTTATGCAAATGATATGACATCACAATTAAGTACAGACTATTCCCAAACTGTTTATCAATAGTTCGCTAATTATATGTTAAAAGTTTTGAATTCTTTCTAATCGGAAATCATTTGACTCTCACTTTTTGCACTCAATATTTGTCTTTAATCACACAATTAGAGCAAACATTTTCTGTATTAACAATAAAAGTATTGAATTTTTTAAAAAATATTAATTTCAATTCAAATGTTTGTATTTTCATTAGATTTGATAAAGAGTTTCGTTAGTCTCTGTTATCACAACGAAATGATTCCTTAATTCTGTGCTGTCATTGAAGGACATGACATGTATATCGTCTCCAATAGATTTCATTCATTATATAAATTGCATAAACTCTGCAAAACTAACATCACTTCACACTTCGCTTCAATTATGAGTTCCTGTGTTTCTCTCGACTTTCTGAATGTGAACCAAGACTTTAAGTCATTTAATACTCGACAGCACTCGCACTCCATCTCCGAAGGTGTGACCACTCATTCAAACAATGAAAACGAAGTAATTTTATACATTTAAAAACTTTTTATTTGTGCAAAATATTTAAATTATTATTTTAATTAATTATTTGACCTAAAAATTAATCAAAAAATCTTATTAATTTGTTTGAAAACCCAAAGGCTTATGACTTTAGCTATAAAGAGGCGATCAAAGCGTTGAATGGTTTGCAATCAAACGCTCAAACGATTTCAAATGCCATTCAAAGAGAGAAAGGAAGCAATTCCTGCCATTCGTTGGATAAAACCATTTACTTTCTATCGCTTTTGGACATTAAGCCCTCAGATCTGAATCAATTGAATGTAATCCATGTCTCGGGAACTAAAGGGAAGGGATCGACGTGTGCTTTCGCTGACAGTATTCTTCGTCGATTTGGATACAAAACGGGATTTTATTCATCGCCTCATTTAGTGGCCGCCAGAGAGAGGATTAGACTCAATGGCGAACCGATCACCAAAAAACTGTTTGCAAAGTATTTTTGGTCCGTTTATAAGACAATCGAAAGACGTAAAGACGCGTCGATAGGAATGCCTCCGTATTTCAATTTCCTGACTCTTATGGCGTTTGAAGTGTTTCTCAAAGAGAAAGTGGACGCAACTGTTCTCGAAGTAGGCATTGGAGGACAGTATGACTGCACTAATGTAGTGCCCAAACCAATTGTGACGGGCGTCTCGTCACTCGGTTTGGATCACTGCTCTCTTTTAGGCGCAACTATAGAGCAGATCGCGTGGCAAAAGTCCGGTATCTTTAAGTCATCGGTTCCAGCGTTTACTGTTGAACAATGCGGTGCAGCGATGAAAGTGTTGAAGAGTAGGGCTCAAGAGTTAAGATCTTCATCACTACATGTCTGCCCACTGCTATCACTTTATCCGCATTCGGTTCCCATTGAACTCGGAATCAAAGGTAAATCCATTGTTAATTCATATCAATGTTTTTGTTGTTGTATTCGTTTATCTCATTTCCGTTCCCATCGATTGTCTCTAATCGTTAATATTGTTTATCAATTCCTCTTATTTTTATCCATTTGTTAAACAAATATTGCGAAAGTATTTTTGAACACATTTTATCAATTTGTTTGAATTAACTTAAGGTTTGCTTTCAGGAGAGGTTCAGAAATTGAACGCCTCATTAGCTCTTCAGTTGACGAACTCATGGCTCAACAAAATAAACAATAATAAGTATCAGATCTCTTCGTTCATCACAAAAGACGGCACTTTTTGCGACATTTTCCCACTCAATGCAAACCACATAAACGGACTCTCAAAGTGTTGTTGGCCCGGAAGGTGTCAAATATTGCGCAAAAACAATTGCATTTACTTCTTGGACGGCGCCCACACTCACGAGTCCTTATCTCACTGTTCAAAATGGTTTTGCGACGAATCGCAGAAACTTTTGACTTCAAACCGTTTGGTCCGAGTATTGATATTCAACTGTACGGGCGATCGGCCGACAGAGAGACTCATGAGAGCGCTGGACATTAAGTTTGATATCGCAATCTTCTGTCCAAACAAAGTCGATAACAATAAGGACTTTACTTCGGATAACAGCAACTTTACAGTTACCTCACAACGAGAGGCCGAGATTTGCTCTATTAATGCAAAAGTTTGGTCCAAAATCAACGAAAAGACTCTTATTTCAAAGCAATCGTGTATTTCAGACGCAATCAAATTCATTAACGACAAAACCCAGAAAGAAAAACCACTTCCCGTTCATGTGTTGGTAACTGGAAGTATGCATTTGGTTGGAAGTGTTCTCTCATTGATTGATCCCGATTTGCAGTCATTGAACAATTGAGTCCACAGTATATTCTGCCTTTAAATCCCACAATAATTATAATTTTGTTATATTTTTATATATATTATTGATATACACTTTGGGATCAAAATATTTTGATTTTAATGTTTTTAAAAAAGTTTATAAATAGAGTATTTGTAACAATCGTTTTTCTAATAATGATTTAATTCATAGATAATATCCAATCATTTATTTTAAAAAAGTTAATAAATCTTTGCTAAAAGTCAATGCAAACAAAATTGTAGTTAAAACATGATAAATATACAAAAAACAAACAATGCGTGTATGAAACTGACCATATTTAGACCATATGATCTTGATAAACTTGATTTCGTTTCTCTTTCTTAACAGCTCTCCTCATAAATAGTTTCCTTATTTCTGAGATAATAAAAACAGTAGAAGTGATGCAAAACAGAAACAACAGATCACCAAAAGATAGGGCTTCCGTCACAAATATCTTCTGCAATTGTGGCAAATATATGACAAGCATTTGACAGATTAGAGAACCCGTTACTGATATTACAAATGGTTTGTTCGTCAAGAGTCCAATTGTGAACACAGACTTCACCTAAAATTAGCGTTCAATTCATTACAATTCATACCATAAAAGAAAGTAATAATTTAGTGGACAATACCTGTGAACGACAACTCAATGCGTTAAACATATCGAAAAATACAAAACACGTAAAAGTCATTGTCGTGTCTCTTGGAGTCACTTTTCCGTCACTCATCTGAAAGACAAACAAAATCGTTTTTCTAATAATGATTTAATTCATAGATAATATCCAATCATTTATTTTAAAAAAGTTAATAAATCTTTGCTAAAAGTCAATGCAAACAAAATTGTAGTTAAAACATGATAAATATACAAAAACAAACAATGCGTGTATGAAATGACCATATTTAGACCATATGATCTTGATAAACTTGATTTCGTTTCTCTTTCTTAACAGCTCTCCTCATAAATAGTTTCCTTATTTCTGAGATAATAAAAACAGTAGAAGTGATGCAAAACAGAAATAACAGATCACCAAAAGATAGGGCTTCGGTCACAAATATCTTCTGCAATTGTGGCAAATATATGACAAGCATTTGACAGATTAGAGAACCCGTTACTGATATTACAAATGGTTTGTTCGTCAAGAGTCCGATTGTGAACACAGACTTCACCTGAAATTAGCGTTCAATTCATTTCAATTCATACCAGAAAACAAAGTAATCATTTAGTGGACAATACCTGTGAACGACAACTCAATGCGTTAAACATATCGAAAAATACAAAACACGTAAAAGTCATTGTCGTGTCTCTTGGAGTCACTTTTCCGTCACTCATCTGAAAGACAAACAAAATTTAGTGGACAATACCTGTGAACGACAACTCAATGCGTTAAACATATCGAAAAATACAAAACACGTAAAAGTCATTGTCGTGTCTCTTGGAGTCACTTTTCCGTCACTCATCTGAAAGACAAACAATCAGTTATTCGGCGATTTAAAGCTTAACAATATATTTGTGATATACTTCTGCAACGAATACAAATAGAGTTCCGGTAATGATAATAGAGGCCGAAACCAATACGTTAATTATCAGGTCCTTTGTTATCATCGGTTCTTTGACATTACGCGGCGGTTGGATAAGTATGTCGTGATCGACAGGTTCTACGCCTAGACTCTGAGCGGGCGGGCCGTCCATTATTATGTTGATCCACAAGATTTGCATTGCGTTCAGAGGGTTAGGAATATGCATGAGTGTCGAGAAGGCTATCAGTGAGAGGGCGGCGATACTCCTAATTATGATAAATAAATCGGTGTTTAAATAAAATAATAATCAAATGATTGGATTTCATACGTCGACAGTTGGAAGCGAACAAAATTGCGAATATTATGGAAAATGCCTTTTCCTTCTTCTATGGCAGCCATGATAGTAAAGAAGTCGTCGTCAACGAGTATCATATCAGCCGCTTCTTTGCACACATCGGTTCCACTCTTTCCCATCGCTATTCCAATGTCGGCTTTCTTGAGAGCGACGCCATCGTTGACACCATCGCCGGTCATACCGACGATAGCGCCGTTCTTTTGTAAGGCCTTAACAATCTTGAGTTTGTGCGCCGGACCCACGCGATAGAAGACACTCACTGATGGGATTCTCATCGCAAACGAGTGATCGTCCATAACGTCGATCTCTTGGCCAGAAATCACTGAATTCCCGGTCGCGTAAAACCCAAGTCTTGTCGCTATTGTTAATGATTTTATTAGCAATGAATTTGATTTTAATAAAGCAAATGGATTACCGATAGCACAGGCGGTGTCCATTGAGTCGCCGGTCAACATCTTAACACTAACACCACTGGCCTGAAGAGTTCGTATCGACTCTCTAACTCCAGGTCGCGGAGGGTCTAAAATGCCAACCATTCCCACGAACACCATGTCATCCAATTTGTTCCCATAACCAAAGCCCAGAACTATTTGAAAAATTACTCCAAAACTAAAGTAATTGTTTTCAAGTGAATTGAAGACAATATACCTCTCAATCCTTTTCGACCCAAATATTGGGATTCACTAATATATTGATTTTGTCGATCGGTATCCATAGGCATAACTGTCTCACTCGCAGAATACTTAGTACAGAGGGTTAACACCTTCTCAATGGCTCCCTTCGCGTAATACCTTTCCTCGTCTTTGGGGCCAAACTTTGGAATACATTTAACTGCCATTAGTTTTTGCTCAGAAGAAAAAGGAAACTCTTGTAATCGTATGTATTTATCTTTGATGCCAAACATATCCAACTTGTGAGCGGCCGCTATGAGCGCTCCTTCGGTTGGTTGGCCTCTAAGTTGTCCACCGGTAATGTCAGCGTTATTGCAGATACACCCGACCTCTATTAACCTCTTCATTGCGTCCATCTGTTTCTTATAAGACTCGGTGTCTTCGCTCAGAATGATTTCTCCGCTCCCGTTATACCCGACGCCACTCACGTCCGCCCTATAGAGCTCTGACGTGACGATTGCGGTGACAGTCATCTCATTCTTAGTGAGTGTTCCGGTTTTGTCCGAACAAATGGTGTCCACACAGCCTAACGTCTCAACGGTTGGCAAACGCTTGACAATGGCTTTCCTCTTAGCCATTCTCATTACACCCAACGCCAGCGTAACTGTCACTACGATAGGCAGGCCTTCGGGAATGGCGGCCACCGCTAGACTCACACCAATGTTAAACATTTCGAGAACAGGTCGGCCCTGAATCCATCCCAATGTCATAATCATTCCGATTATTCCGAACGAGTAAAACGACAACTGAGTGCCCAATGAGTCCATACTCTTCTGGAGCGGTGTTTTGGGCGCCTCTTCTGATTCCATCATTTTGAAAATCTCACCGAACTCTGAGTTGACGCCAGTGCTGATCACAATACCCCTCCCGTTCCCACATCTCACTAAAGTGCCCATAAATGCAATGTTATGTCTGTCGGAAACTGAATTACTTTTGATGTTCGTTGGATAAGTAGTCTTAAGCGAGGGTTCAGTTTCGCCCGTAAAACTACTTTCATCTATGGAGAGGTCGACCGCTTCGAAGAGTCTTAGATCTGCGGGCACTCTATCGCCGGTCGTCAACAGAACTATATCTCCCGGAACCAGAAGTCGGGCAAAGAGTGTCTCCGCCTGTCCTAAGCGAAGACAGTTACAAACGGGTGGAACTAATTTGTTCAGCTCTTCCAACGACTTCTCAGATCTGTATTCCTGAACGAACGCAACGGTCACTACAATAATGATCGCCTGAATAACACAATTGACAAATCAATTACACTTTAACCGACTCTCAAACCAAATAATACTAACGGCAGTAATACTGAAGGCGTCATCGAATTGTTGCATACAAACGCTCACCAGAGCTGATCCCAAGAGTAGTATAATCAACGGGTTTTTGAACTATAATATAAACAGCGATTAATTAAGTGATGAAACAAACGGAATGTGAATGCAATGCCTGATCGATGTATTTCCTCCAAAGGGGTTCCTGTGGTTTGACCTCCAATTCGTTATAACCGTAACATTTAATCCGATTCTCGACTTCATTCCAATCCAAGCCATTCCTCAGGTCTGACTGGAGTCGAGCGCTCACCTCTTCGAAGGGCTGTCCGGACGCCTCTTCGGATCGCAAGCACTTCATCTGCGAGACACCGGTCCTCACCATCGATGGCACCGATTCTGTCTGCCATTCAAACCAATCAATTAATGGTTAATCGCTATAAACTGTCAATCATTAAACACTTACCGAATGGTCACTACTTTTGGTCTCAATTAAAGTTAACTTATTTTGCATTTCACGTAAAAAACCACTGATTTCTCGCTAATCAGTATTTGTCGACACATTTATATAGCATTTGGTGTTTAATTCATATTCAAAATAATTCAATGATTAATAAATGAGAGGCACTTAATGTTAAATTGTATGAAATTTAATAAATAATTGAATGAATGAATGATTGAATGAATGATTCAATTGATTAGACATTTAAATAATGTTTAGGAGAGAAGTGTTGGAAAAGTGTATCGTTTTGTGGTTTTGTTGCCAAACATTCAATGCATTCACTCTTTGGGCGCTTTATTTCAAACTTTGAATTCTTGTCATTATTTGCTATACTTTTGATTCAATATTCAATTCATACCTTTTTTGTCACATTATTCCCCATATTATTATCGATTCAATAATTTAATTATTTTTAATACTATTTGTATAAACAAATTATAAAGTTTTTAAACAATATAATATATTTATAAACAAAATATTGAAGTTTTTAAACAAATTTGTAAAGTTTTATATTTAATATAACGCTATAAAAAATATTTGATTCATTGATCGCATCTTTTAATCACCAGAATTTAATGCATACAATCGTTATCATAAAAGTTATGATTTATTATAAATAAATAGTTTTATGAGCGTATAATTTATGTTGAAATAATATCTATAAAACATGTATAATTATTAAATATGAATACAAATGGTTATATTCTCATGAAATAATCAGACATAATGTCATAATTACTTGACAACATATTTTCGACATTTCATTAAAATGCAAAAACACTATTTTATCACTAAATCAATTTACCTGTATCTATTTATGACAATTAATATTTTCATAATTTTAGCATTTTATAAAATAATATATACTGTATTTTGTTTGACATTATTTGATGGAACTTCAATATCAAAAACTATTTGTAAAACTTATTAAATTTATTATGTGTTTAAGATTTAATACTAAAATTATTCGGCAATAGTTTTAATTTATTTTGTAATAAAAATTCCTAAAACTAAACACAAGAAAGTTTGCGAATAAATAACATAGAGTTGGAGACAAAGAGGGAAAAGAGATCATAAAGAATATCATATAAAGAATAAGGGATCGCATGAAGAGTAGACAATTTGATTAGAGATGTAGTGGTAAAAGGTTGACACTGTTTAGGGGTATCGATAAAGATTTAGGATAAATTTTCAACCACTCTATGTAAACGACATTTATATTGCACATATTTTGTGTAATATAAACTAAATTAACTACTATTATCAGAATATAATTTACTTAAATACTTAACATAATACGGAATTTGTCGTAAAATCATTGGTATCTTGTATTATAAAATTTTAGAATTAATACTTTATGTAAAATATTCATAGAATATATAACAGAATTTGTAAGAATCTTGAATAAATTTAAAATATTTAAAAACCAAAACATTTTTCGTTATTATTTTAAATGGAAAATGTTTTAATTAGTTTGATGTGTATTTATTCCATCACACTAAAAATATACACCGACTAAAAGTATCTAGTAGAAAAACATATAAAGATTTCACAATTTTGCCCAAAATTTCAGTGAGATATTTATTCTTACATTTGATCGAAAATATTTAAATCAATTGAAAAAATTTTACACAAAAGCAATACATTATATGATTAAAAAGTTATAAAATTTTTGTTAAAACAATTTTAACGTTTTAAAAATAATAGCATTACTGTATGAGTTGCCTATCAATGGGCCATACATTGCATTAATACATGCATTACTATCGCATCTAAATAATAATATAGTTTTTTGTAATAATTTTATGTTTTTTAAATTTTTTAATTATTTAATTATAAAAATGAAAAATACTTTAATAATAAAAACGAATATTAAGTGTTGAAGAGATAGAGTGAAGCCAATAGTGAGGCCAATAGTGCGACCAATAGTGCGGCCAATACTGTAATGAAGTGTTTGAACGTTGAATACATTTGTAAATGCAGTGAAACTCCCTTTCAATGCATTCAAGTTTTGGCGCATTCGAGCACTCATTGAGTGAACAGTAATTCAATATTTCATATGTTTTGTTGAATTCAATGAATGAATGAATGGTTTAATGAATCGTTGATTGCATTCAAAGATCAGTTCCCAAAATGTTTATCAAAGACATTAAGACTGAGTTTTATGATTATGTGCTCAAAAGCAGAGGACGTCTTCTGGTGTACGTGTCCTACGATTTGGACTCAATCTGTGCCACAAAAATACTTCAGTATCTGTTGGGTTGCGATCACATCCTCCACACCGTTATCCCAATCAAAGACAAACACCAATTGTTGACCTCATATCGGGACCAATCGGATGGTCTGCAGACACTACTCCTCATTAACATCGGCAGCACTTTCGATGTCCTCGACTTCTTGAGTCCCGACCAATCGGTTCGCGTCTTCATCTGCGACTCGAGGCGACCCATCGATATCTACAACGCCTATCACGACAAACACATCTCCATTATAGCCACCATTCCTGGACTCAATGCTGTCGAGTCGGAGACCGAAGCCATTCCCGCCTACGAAGACTTGTTCTGGGATTCCGATGACGACGACGACGAAGACCTCGATGTGAGACAACTATCGATACAACAGTTGAAGAAAAGGAGTGACAAAAAGGAATGGCAGGAGAAGAGGAGGACTTTGATCTTCAATTACACACAATTCACTCACTGTTCCGTCTCTTCAGCGCTCGTTATGTTTGATCTCTCGTGGAAACTGTCAAAAGACACGAATGAGTTGCTGTGGTTCGCCATCATTGGTGTCTCGGATCAGTTGATTAACGGAAAGATTAGCGAAACAAAGTTGAATCAACAAAACCATTTCATCCGGGAATCAATGGCTCGACTCCGCAATCTTAGGGGCGAACCGACGCTAGCGTTGAACAGAATCGCCGCGAATGGCGACCAAAATATGGTCACAAATCACAATCATTTGAAGCTAAGCTACGAAAAGGATCTGAAGCTCTCGCTGTACAGACATTGGAGTCTTTACGAGAGTCTTCGGCACACAATGTATATCTCCAGCAAATTCAAGATATGGAGACTCAGAGGACACAAGCGTTTGTTAGCATTCCTCGCAGAATTGGGTCTTCCTTTGTCTCAATGCAAACAGAAGTTTAATTCAATGGATTTGGAGCTCAGGAATAACGTTAAACAATGGGTCGAAGATTTGAGTACCAAATATCAGTTACAACAGATCATTGGCCACTCATTCATCGCCAGCCGTGGATTCAAACACAAGTATAACGCCAATGACGTGGCGTTTGCCGCCAGAGCTCTACTCGAATCGGCCGATAAAGACAAACGCGTGAACCAAAAGTTCTTCGACGCCATCGACTGTTTAACAGCCAGTAATTGTGATTTACTCGACAAAGGCTTAGAGTTGGCTCAACTCCAGTTGTCGGCCATTTTAAAACAGGTGCAGATCGTTGTCGACGCCCGACAAATACATCTACTCAACGATGTCTTGTGGTATACGATAATACCTGAGAGCACTCCCGATGCGAACCTCTTTTGCTACTCTGGATGTGTGAATCTGTTGTCTCAGTACGTATTGCACGCTTTGGCCGCCACTAATCCCAAGAGTAAGAAGAGTATCCGTTTGCCATTGATTCTCATAACACCGAACCCTAACCGGCCGTCGATGGCGATGGCCTGCGGTATACCTCCCATCAACACAATCAATAACGGGCTTAACTTCTTCAGCAAAGCATACGTTCAGATTAAAGATAAGTTAATTGACTGTCAAATAGAGCACGATTTGGTCGACCCGTGTGTCGCACACCTGCCCTTCGCTCAGGCCATGAATTTTCTCAATGAGCTCTCATTACTACTCTATTAACCAGGACTTTGATTATAACATTATTTAATATTCAATTAATAGTAATTCATTTCTATAGTAATCTATTTGTAAAATATATTTTCATTTTAATAATAAGTCTTATATTACATACGAATTGAAAGACGCGCTCCCATTGCTATACATATGCCATAATCACAACCATTGGTTTGTCTTTGTATTTATTTGAATACTTTGCCACTAATTTGACATTTATTTCAATCCACTAAATGTCTGTTTTTTAATTAAAAGATTATAAATTTTATATATTTTGTACACAATTTGTAATACAATTGCAAGTATTAATGAATTGCAAGTATTTTATAATCAATATATTGTTAGTGATTTCTATATCATTGCTGGTAATGAAATATTTGGGTTTTTCGGTCAATACTTTGCGGCCAAACGTATTTGACTATACATTGGATAACATAAGGTATTTCATGGATATTGTGTTCAATTTAAATTATAGCCAACATTTATATTCAGACAAAGCATTCAATAGTCATTTTATTGTGAATTTTAACTGTAATTCTTGTGTAACTTATATGTAATTATATTTCTCTAGTTTTTCTCATTTGTTTCATTTTCTACACATTTATATACAAATCGTCGAGACTTTTAATTTCAGTTATATTTATTAAATGAATAATTATTTTTAGATAAAATCTATTAATTAATGTCTTAATGAATGAATAATTTAGTTTTTAATAAAGGAAATATTGAAAAGATGTGTATTTTATTCAAATTGATTAATATTTGATATTAATTATATATAATTATGCATTGAATTACATTTTCAGAGAGACTTCTGTTTGGTGTTTGGGTTCAGATCACACCCAAAGACGCTGTCGTTTTGCAAACCTCTGCTATAAGACCGACACAAAAGACTATATATTCCTCTGGGATGAGAGTCTGTCGACAAAATCGGGAATTCCTTACAATCGTTTCGCTCCGGCATTACTGGATCTCTCATCCGTCAAAAATCACAATCAGTTTTACTTTAATTACATTGAAATTCCTATCGATGTCTTTGTGAATAATTTGAGCACAAAATACAATATTAAGACATTTGATGGAAAGACACTAATCATGAGTCGTTTCAAAACCGATAATTTGATGCACTATTTTCACGACGACTTAATCCCATTGTATTTCACACTCACAGAAATCGGTGAAAAGCAAATCACTTCTATATTTTTAGATGATATTTATTCGCAACCATTTCACAAACCTTTTGATAAAAATACTTTTGATTCAGTTTTTCCGAAATCAATCGTAAGAAACGATTTAAACGATAACACAATTTATTGCTTCAAAGAGTCTTTTATAGGCCTTTCCAAAGCGATGACTTGGTATGACTATGGCTTTCGTAGTCCTCAGAGTCCTATAAACAGATCCAACGAAGAATCGCTGCTTATTTCAAAGACTGTGCGAAAATTTGCCAATAGTTTGATAGGAAAGCCTATGAAATGTGTTACTAATTATGTTGTTTTTGTGTCACGAAAATTAAACCGAAAGATAGTGAATGAAAAAACGTTAATTGAGTTTATATCTCGTTTTACAAAACTCGAGGTCATTATAATTGATGATTTGGATCGTAATTTTGAGCTCATTATTAAACAACTGAATTGCGCGCAACTAATGATCGGAATACACGGATCAGCTCTTATACTATCAATGTTTCTAACCTCTGGTTCCAGTCTTATAGAAATATTTCCATTTGCTATTAATCCAAATCATTTGACTCCTTACAAGACTTTAACACAATTACAAGGATTTAATATTAATTATTTTTATTGGAAAAACCAATTTATTAACAACACTATCACTCACGAAGAATATCCTCCAGAATTTGGCGGAATTAATCACTTGTCGACTGAAGATCAACACAGAATTGTCACCAATACAGAGGAAGTGCCCAAACAGTTGTGTTGTAATGACAGTTATTGGTTGTATCGCATATATCAGGACACTATTGTGGATATCGATAGCTTTGAACCCGTTTTGCGAAAAGCATTTTATAAATCATTACAACCAATGATTGCGACCAAACATACGATAGAACCGGGAGTTGTGATGGACTTATCGTGTAGTGAACGGCGAGTGAATGACACAACTTTAGTGCTAATTGAGTGGCAAATACCGTGGAATTTACTTTATATGAAGTGTTCACAAAGTGATATCAATTATGAGATACTTATACAAGAAGTTCCTTCAGTTTCGGCCAAATCCTTATTTACCGGAAACAATGAATTGGCGTTTCATTCAAAAGCCGACAAAATATATAATGTTTGGATACGTTGTAAAGTGAATGACACTTACGGACCATTCAATACAAATCCGTTGATTTGTTAACAAATGAGAGATTTTAATAATTTGCAAACCAAAGAAATAATTCATTTTTATTATTTACTGATATAATGGATATATAATTATATTTTATTTTAATAATAATAATATATAGTTATTGAAGCCATGATCGAAAATCTGCTAAAAATTTTGATAAAAACTGATGTACAGTATAAAGAATATATAAGAGAGACTATAAAGACTACCAAAAAACAGAAGTTAAGAATTTGAATAAAAGATTAGAAACTATCGATTCATTGGTTATAATTATTAAATCAAATTAAATGTCAAGTCATGATTGACAAGCAGTCAAAGGGCCGGGTATTGGATTCAGTCATGCGGTCAGTCATTACTACTGTCAACGGCACTGCCGTTACTATTATTGAGAGCGCCATTGGATTCGATGCTCTGTCGCTCGGAGACAATGTCCCGAATCTTACGGTCAATCTTTTCGGTGCACTGCCTTTTGGTGGGCGAGTTCTCGCTCTCGATGTCGTCCTGTAATATCCTTTTGCTCACCCTTTGAGACGGCGAACCGCTTCTCATCATATTGTTGATGGCGCGCAAGTCTTTGGCGGGACTGCTTTGGAACCGGTAGGACAGCGGCCGGTTCGGCGACGGCGGGAAGTTAGCCGTCTTCAGCGGCGAGATATACAACGGGAAGCGTTGCGATATTCGTCGATAAGGAGACATCTGGTTAGCGTTGAGTCGGGGCAACGGTGAGAGTGGAGGCGATTCCTGTCATTCAAGTAAAACATTGTTTTTTGGCTCAAATTAACGGACAAAACAATTTTCATTTTCAAAACATACCGAAATATTTGGTGAGAATTTCATTATATATTTAACGGTGAGTTCCGGTAAATAGACGTTATTGTAAAACATAATAACGTCTCCGCGCTCTTCGAACTCAAACTGAGATCCAGTGCCGGCAACGCGTGTAGGGGTCGGCGGCTGACTGTTGGGGTGCGGCACCGGTAGAGTACTCGACGATCGGATCCGGTCTTTCTCCTCTTGCATCAGTGGTGAACTCGAGCCAGAGTTACGACTCGTGTCACTGCTTCCAGAGTTGCGTCGTCTTCGGATAGAACTCATCAAAACACTTCTGTAGACCTGTTATCGAGTAAACCGATTATTGTAGAAATCATATCAAAAATATCAACCAATTTGTAGCGAAGCCTTACATGACTGGCCGCTTGTGGTTGGAGTCGATAACACTTCATAATATCCTGAAAAGTCTGACTCTGTTTTGTCACTTTACTGATGGCATAGAAGGCGCACATAATTATTTGATCCAAATGTCTGTCACGCATGAGATCCGTGTGCTGTCGGAGAGAGTGCTCAAAACAAGTCCAGATCTTTTTGCGAATGTCTTCATCGCATATGTTTAGCCGTTCGCATAAATCTCTAAGTCTGAGTCCAGCCATTGTATATACCTTTAGGAGACAAATATATTAATGAAATACTGATACAAACGGTCACACCTTTAGGTACAAACCTTTCTGAAGAATAGGCCAATCGGTCCGGACTTCACTGGTTTACCATTTTCAGTGACCGGCGATTCTATTTGATTGGTTGTGTTTTGCTGAGCGATAGTCAGAGCAATAGCCGGCACCTGAATGTACATTCTCTCTCCATTCTGTGTGTTGGCTATTAAAACACTTATATTAGTTAAAAGTACATATAAAATGAAATGACAATAACAAACCCGGAATCATCATTTGCACGATATGTCCCATTTGTGAGGCACCGGCCGTTGAAGTGGTCGGAGCGTCGGCTTTCATCGAACCGAAGAGTTGTCTTTTGGCAGTACTCTTGAACGGAGAACTGAATCTATCGGTTATAGAACCCGTAGAAAACTGAATCTCATGTTTCTTGAGATGAGAAACCGGAGAATTAAAGACCGAAGAGGGAGTACTTCCAGAGTTATTCATGGGAAGCGACACTTCCAGACACGACGGCACGTATGTCTTCGCAGTTGCGTTCGCGCGAATCAGATCCCAAAGCGGCGAATCTGACTTCCAGGCCATACTCTCGAGAATCTTCTCTTCGATCGAATTCAGATGTTTGACAACATCTCTGGACAGTCCGTCCTCTTCACGAATGATGGGTTCGATTACTTTATAGAAATTGAATGCATGTAAACGGAGATCAGTTCCCTCTGAGAAGACGTCCAAAACCCAGGGAAACGTCTGTTTCGGTGAGTTATAAGAGAAGAGTACGATCTCAAGAGAACAGGTAAACAAAGACAAGTGAAACGAATCCTTTTCCAGAATCGTTGTCAGACTTTCGCCCAACTTTTCCGCTGGAATTCTCTTCTTTTCACTCAAAAGAATGTTTTCGAGAGATTTGTAATAAAAACTAATCGAGAGTTTGAGACGCTTTTTGGCGAACTCATCGTTTTGTGCGTTAGGTGTTGGAGACGGCGGACCCATCTCTTCATTGGTCGACAGCATGCGAGAGGCCGGGGATGACGACTGCATATCATTATTATATGCATTGAGAAATCGGTCTCCCATTGCCTTCAATAAGGTTTGAATCTTTTCCTTTGGATTTCTAATACACAGTTTGAATATGGATTCGAGCGCATCGTTCGGCTCATCCTTTCTGTCCAATAGAATGGACTGAAGACGACTCACGCTATTCATAGCGCTCGCTATCGGAGTCATTGGTGTTATGTTTGGCCTTTGACTCAAATATTGCCGATTCGTGAGAGGAGTGGTCGGAACCAATGAGTTGGGGTTCGGGTGTTCTTTGGAGTTGTGTCTCGTTTGCACCAATTCTGCCAACTCTTTGTCGCCGGACTGAGGAGTTCCCAACTCTTCGGTCGCGTTCTCGTTAAGGAATATGCGTTCATCGAAGTCACCGATATTGAGGACAAACTGATCGTATTCTTTCATTATATGTTTGCTGTTCACACAAATACATCACAGTTTAGATTCATTCAAATTATCGATTTATAACTCATGATAACTCACTAATTGTTGTCATAATAAGAGACGTCGAAAACGCCGAGACTTTTGCACTTAAGGAGATCTTTCTCTATCATACGTTTGATACAAGGCTTACACCAGTGCTCTTTGATTGTCTTCGCCTCCACTGATATTCCCTGCCATTTGTCGCACAGCGCCTGTATTATACAGGGATGACGGTCCGTCTTCTTAGAGCCGTCTTCATTCATATCTTTGACCAATTCTAACAATTCATTTCCGTTTTAATTGATTGCGTTAACACATGGAAGACATCACATCACTTACCACTGAAATTGGGATTCAATAACTCCTTGGAGTTGTCGACGAGAAGTGAATTGTAATAACAATAATCAATACATGCGAGCAATAAATGGAAAGAATTGACTAAATCGTCGCTTATTTGAGGAAAATTTGATTTGATGTGAACGAAGAGAGTCCAGCAAAACGAGAATACGTCCGTCGAAGACATGGATTGCTTTCGACTGTTGGCCATAAAATCCAATTAATTAAATGTTGGAAACAAAATGTTTATAACATTACCTCTGCTTTCGATTCTTAGCGTTTTTATTGACCACAAGAGTCGGATCTTTGAACACGTCTTCAAAGATAGGTTTGTACTTTTTGAAGATAACCGTCGATACACTGAAGTTGCGCTCCAAATGGTCCACCTTTTGTCTCATTTCGGCCGACAAGTTGGCCATATCTGACCACTTCTTCATTTTGCTGAAGAACTGAACCAAACTATAGGAAAGAAGTGGATCTAAGAGAGCAGTTCCCGACCACAAGAGAACATACCTTAGTTTACACGACCGAAGCAAACGAGTCAACGAAACCAAATTGCCCTCAATTTTGACCACTTTTCCGACGGTTTGTGTCACACACTTACGACAGGCCACGTATACCGCACACGACAACCAATGCAATTGATCCCCCTTTTGGACACACAATCACACCAATCATTAGTCGGGAAATCAATGTAATTGTTATACCAATCAAAGCATTCAATCGATTCAATTGAAAACATATTGCAATTGAAGGGATGAAGTGCTCACTCGAGTACTTCACGTATCGGTTACGATGAGTCAACTCATAGGCATTCAATGGCTATACAGTAGTAATGATAATGAAATGGACACAAACCTCGAGGGTATAGTTGATGCCAATCCTCTGGTACGAAGTCCACGCCTCGTCGGCACTGGTTTTGTCCAAATTGAGATCAGAGACCAACTCTTTGAACCGTCGCCGCAGCTCTTCCTCCGACTCTTTCACTTTGTGTCCCATTGTTTGAGACGAGAAAACCAATCACTCGTTGGTCACCAAAGCTGGTCCGAAACGAAGAGTTAGTCACGCGTGAAGTGAATCACTATTTGATGAAATGAATAGTGATATTGTTTTGAAAACAAATCACTTGATTATACGATAGGTCTGTGTGTCTGACAGACATATAAAGCACTCATTCATTCATTCAATGCAAACACATTCAACACAAACCTCACTATTAATGCCATAAAACTATTGCTTTTTATTGGCGCCAAACACTGCTATCCCTTCACTACACTATAGACAGCATATTGTAAGCAACCATTCATTTAAAGCACACCTCAAGTGATCGCCAATTATGTCAAGCATTCCTATCCCGGCGTCCATTCATTTCAATGCATTAACTAATGGCTATTTCTAGACGTTATTCATTGTCACAGTTTTGCGGACTTTTAAATAGTTTTGTGCTATTATTGGCTTTAATGAGTGATTTAATTATAAATTAATTATATTTTCACGTAATATGAGTGCGAATGCGATGAACCACTCATTGTATTGATGGCCAGAATGCCGCACAAGAAGTCAACTCCGGATCAGATGGTGTTTCACATCCAGACATGTCTTACAGTTTTGGCGCGATTTTGAGTTAAAGGGCGTAAACACTAGACATGAAGACAATAGAGTCTGAATGTACGCCAAATGCATACCAAATGTTGTACTCATCGCTCGTCAATGCAGTCATCGCTCAAACGATTCATACTTTCAATACATTTAAACCAATTTTCTCCACATTTAAAGTTTAAATGCCTTTTCAAACACACATTGCAATCAATTTTATATTTATTATTTTTTACTAAATGTATATTTAAAAAGCACTAAATTAACTAACATTTAACTTAAATGACAACTGAATCAATCATTTCTTGCTCTTCTTTGTATTTAATCCGACGATAGGTTTAGTTTTATTTGATTTATTCATATTTTGAGACCATTCTTCCTGAAGACGAGTCAGTATTTCATTAGTAATTAATCCCTTTTTGATTAACTGTTTGCTTAATAAGGACTCTTTCATGGATTGTTTAGTTGATTTACTCGTCAGTCTTTGCAATTCATTGATGTCTTCGTCATAAGTGGCGGAAAATGTATGGCTTTTATGAATGTCTTTAGATTTAGGGAGAAATTCATTCTCCGATGTTTGAGCCAAAGAGTACGAGCGGTTCGTCTCAGAGGCCTTCAAGAGTCTGATTATACCGAGAACTCCCTGTAATATAATGTAATCCAACTCTTTCTGCATATCTCTAACTAACTCCGCGTCGGGAAACAAATCAGCGAATCGATAGCTCAGCCATAGGTAGAGATCTAACACATCAAACACGGACTCCAAGTGCGCCAATTCCACGATATTCTTGGGCGTAGCGATTGGCCAACCGATGTGTCGGCACAACCAGTCCAGTGTCATCGGTTGGTTCATCGAGTACTGCCGCGCGTACTTCAGGAACATTGTGCACACGAATACAAACTTGGTGTTAATGGGAGCGCAACAAAACACATACCGGGCCTATAGAGAGGGCACACAAAACACGGTTTAATACACAACACAATGAGAGTGAATGCATACAAACCCTGAGAGGGAGCGGAACGTGTTGTAACATATCTGCCAAGAACTTGAAGCTCTCGATATCACACATAAAATAGTTTGTTTCGTTGATTTGTGATAAACTCACGAATATATCGATTAGATTAGAAAGCGTTGCGTTCGGCAAATGATAGGCAAAGAGCTCGATCTGATCGGCGGTCGGGTGCAGACCCGCCGCCTCTATCGGCTCCACAGGACGTGACAGTACGTCCTTAAGGAGCGGCAGATCATCGGCTCTGAATGTAGTGACAAATCCGTGTGAAAAGTTGGTGCCATACCTTCCCGCCCGACCCGCGATCTGCAGCGCTTGAGAAGTAGATATTACGTCCATTTCCTTCTCTCCCTTTTCATTGAGCGTCGGTTTGATTAACGAGTAGAATATGACTCGTCTTAGACTCAGATTCAGACCCATTCCGATGGCATCAGTGGCCACAAGAACTTTACACGAGTCGTTCGGGTCATTGAATTTATTCGTTTGCGACAATTTGGTCGCCGGAGGAAGTGTTCCGTAAATGACGGCCACTTCGTGTCCCCTCTTCTCTAACTCAAGACTTACACCAAAGATATCTTTTTTGCTGAAACAGACGATACAATCGCCGGGTTTTATGTTATCCAACGACACGAGAGCCTTGTCTTCGATAGTGATTGGAGTCAAGCGCTTATATCGACGCACTTCCAGCTCTTCACCGGTGGCGGCCATCATCTCTTTGATCAGATCCAGTGCCGCCTCTTCTCCACACAAATGAATCTCTTCGGCGGGTATTCCGAGGAGAGCGCGAGTCCACGCCCACCCGCGACCCATATCACGGATCATCTGAATCTCGTCAATCACCGCCACTTCACACCTCTCTGTGACTGAAGACATTTCGACAGTACAGGCGACGTGATTGGAAGCCGTGTTATCTTCGCCGGCAAAGCGTCGCTCTTCGCCGGTCACGAGATCACAGGGCGTGCCGTAAGCGTTGGTCTTCTGGTGGACCTCAACGGCCAACAGTTTAAGTGGACCGCAATAGACACCCGATTTGCATGTCATGAACCTCTGGAGCGCGTGATATGTTTTGCCACTATTAGTGGGTCCGCAATGAAAGATCACTTTCCGAGTCATACTTCTGGCCTCTGAGTACCAGTTGGGCGGAAGTCTTAAATCACTGATTTTCTTCAGCTCTTCGATACAATCCAAGTGCGGAAACAATACCTTCGCGTGATTTATGAAATACGGGAACAGATCGTCAATATTGGCCACATTCTGGAGGATATCGCTGAGAATGAGATGCAGTTCTGTGGCCAACGCTTTCGACTCAACACAATGTTTGCGGAAACTAATGAACGCCTCATTCATGAGCCGATGATTCAAACCGTTGTCTTCGCACAACTTCCTGATGACTGGCCTTTGGATGAATTTATTCAATATAACTATTATCTCGTTCTTCTTCAACGACTTTCCCGACAACTCTTCGCCAACACTGATATCGTCGGGCGTTTGCGTCCGTCGGACCGAAACCGGGATTACAATTGACTCCAAATCCGTTTTGCCGTCACTTTTGTGCCGAAAGTGAGCCGTTTTGGCGACTCTTGTCATCACTTTATTCACTAACAACTCGTTTGACAAACAAATACTCGTATTGTTTCGCAACACATGTCTGGCCATTGAGTGCCGACACAAACCACACAAACCTCTCAAACAACTCATTTGTCACACAATTAACGCACAAAACATTCAAACACTCATTGTTTCCGACTTTTCATTTCAAATGCCTTTTAATCGTAACTTTGGTTCGAGTCGTTCGCATATAACGTACGTTTGGGCCGTAATTGTGGTCCCCGTGTGAGAGCACAGCCAGCGTTGCCAACACTGGTCTCCACTGCTCTCCCATTGCATAGACTTTACGAACGAAATGCCAATTCTTTTGCACATGTTTTGTGTTCTAATCAATTCATTCATACAATTCTGTACTTCTATTACGTAATAGTGTTTACAAATCGTACGGATTATATGAATAGCTCTTTAAATGTTTGAGCAAATGATCCAATAATTGAATGATTCAATGATCGCATGATTTCATTACTGTTTCCCTTAATTTAATTCACACTTAATTACTATAAGTATTGTTTGTTCAGTGAATCGGTGTTTGAATTGTTCGCAATGTTTCGGTCGTCTCTATTGAGTCAATGCAGCCGTCGGTGCAATGCTTTGGCCAAAAGGTCACGAACTCTCACCACTTCCTCGACGCTAAACAAGCCGTCAATCCATTCAGACATCCATTTAAAGTGAGTCTTATTTCGGGTTTGAATACAAATTCTCACAATTATATCCATTTTGCGATATTTTATAGAAAATGCGGTCAAATATTGGCGTCAAATGTATTGCCGAAGCAAAGCATTAGTCCATTAATTGATTGCCGAAGAAGTGGTTACGCGTCGGAAGCGAATCTCCCGAAACACAGTCGCGTTGTATTGCCTGCTCTGTCGCCGACTATGGAGTTGGGAACTATCATCTCGTGGGAGAAGAAGGAGGGCGACCCCCTTCATGAGGGCGACCTCTTGGCTGAGATCGAGACCGATAAGGCGACCATGGGTTTCGAGACACCCGATGAGGGCTTTCTGGCCCGCATTCTGGTGGCCGCCGGCACTAAAGACGTGCCCATCGGGAAGGTATGGTTCACTCATACTTGGCTGAGATCGAGACCGATAAGGCGACCATGGGTTTCGAGACACCCGATGAGGGCTTTCTGGCCCGCATTCTGGTGGCCGCCGGCACTAAAGACGTGCCCATCGGGAAGGTATGGTTCACTCATTTATTAGGCGCTCATTAGTTTCTCGTTCACCACTTCAACCATTGTTTTTGCACTTCAATCGATAGCTTCTGTGTATAATTGTTGAAAATGAAGCCGACATTCAGGCCTTCAAGGATTTCGTGGACACCAGTGATCCCCTCAAAACACTTGGCTGAGATCGAGACCGATAAGGCGACCATGGGTTTCGAGACACCCGATGAGGGCTTTCTGGCCCGCATTCTGGTGGCCGCCGGCACTAAAGACGTGCCCATCGGGAAGGTATGGTTCACTCATATTTTCTCGTTCACCACTTCAACCATTGTTTTTGCACTTCAATCGATAGCTTCTGTGTATAATTGTTGAAAATGAAGCCGACATTCAGGCCTTCAAGGATTTCGTGGACACCAGTGATCCCCTCAAAACCAAACCCAAAGCGGAGGCTAAGCCGAGCGCACCGTCGGCGCCAAAGCCGATCCCTTCTGCGGCGTCCGCACCGTCGCAGCCAATGGCCGCGAAGCAGACTTTTTCTGCCTCAGGAATTGGCGGTCGACTATTCGCCAGTCCTTTAGCCCGACGTTTAGCCGCAGAGAAAGGTATAGATCTGAATGCGCTTTCGGGCGCCGGAAGCGGTCCCGGAGGGAGAATTCGTGGCGCAGATGTTATGAGCGCACCGATTGGTATAAGTGGTGGTCCGCGCGCTCTCGAGTTCACTGATACTGCGCTGACTAGTATGAGACTAACCATCGCTAAACGATTGTTGCAATCAAAGCAAACAATACCTCATTATTATCTAACAGTGGAGTTGGAAATCGACGAACTCTTAAGGTTTGAGTTAATTTTTTAACCAAATTTTATTCGCTTTATATAAAAATTGGTTTTTTTGTTATAAAGATTGAGAACACAATTAAACGAAATGTTAAGCAAAGAGAAGATGAAACTATCTCTCAATGACTTTATAATAAAGGCTTCATCGCTGGCATGTATTCAAGTGCCCGAAGCCAACAGTTCATGGATGGATACTTTCATCAGACAATACAATTCCGTAGACGTGAGCGTTGCGGTCAGCACTGAGGCCGGACTCATAACACCCATTGTGTTCAACGCACACACCAAAGGAGTCAAAGAAATATCACAAGATGTCAAACAGTTAGCACTTAAAGCGAGAGAAGGTATGAATTGAGTGAAAGGCAAAAATGATTTCAAATCATAACAAATATATTGAATGACAGGTCGTTTGCAACCAAACGAATTCATTGGCGGAACGTTTACGATATCTAATCTGGGAATGTATGGCATTAACAGTTTCTCTGCGGTTATAAACCCTCCGCAGTCTTGTATTCTGGCGGTCGGCGGCACTCAGAGACGTCTCGTACCGGTCAGTGACGGCAAGACTAGAGCCGCTTCTTTCATGACAGTTACCCTTAGTTGCGATCATAGAGTAGTCGACGGAGCCGTTGGCGCTCAATGGCTACAAGCGTTCAGACAATACATAGAAAAACCCTTTTCAATGGTTCTTTAAGTTAGGATTCAAATAGTTTTTTGTTTTGTTTGATTTTAATTATATTTTAATTCATTGCTGTTATTAATGTAGAGATAATTATTTGAAAATGATTTTCAACGCAAATGTTATACAAATATTCGATTAAATGTCAATTTAAATTAAATTAATTAATGGAATTTAATTAAAAGAAAATTTAATTAAAATGAAAAAAGTTTTATTAATCAAAGTAATGATTATTTGTCGAATCGATTGCATTATTAATGTGGAGGACGAGGCAATCCCGGAGCGCCCGGCGGTGGGGCTCCTCTCATCATACCTGGCGGAGGGGCTCTCATACCAGGCGGTGGTCCCATAGGTGGCGGTCCAGTTGGAGGCATACCTCTGCCCATTGGCATGCCTTGTGGTGCGCCCGGCATTCCTGGTATCATACCTGGAGGCGGACCCATAAGTCCTGGGGGTGGAGCGCCTCGGCCTCCAATTCCCTGAGGTGTTGAGGGCGGAGTCGGCGGAAGACCTCTTCCTTGCGGTGCCATAACAGTAGCCGCCGGACCGCCCACTCCTCGCACCGGTCCTTGAAGTCCAGGCGGAGCACCCGCTACGGGAGCCGCTGTTGGCATACCGCGACCCACTGCCCGACCAATTCCCGGTCCCGGCATTGAGCCAGGAATGGGTACTCTCGGCACTCCTTCCTGTTAATTATAATTCAAATTTAAAGCTCAATAATTATTTATAAATAAACAATTAATTCTAATTTAATCTTTTAATAATCGCCATATAATTAATGATTTTGTGCCATATATTTATGTCTATTGTTTAATCAGTGATAGACTATCACACTTTGCTATCCTAATGCAATAGTGGAGTTAAATCATTTTCAAAGCAATTAATAAATCTATGTATTGACTGTGAATTGGTATCAAAAATAAATCAAAATCTAATTCATATGAAATGATTGCAAACATTTTTGTTGAAAAAAGTTAAAAGAATTGTAATGTAAATCCTATGGATGTATTGGCAGATAATAATAGATTGTGAATACGTGTTGCTATAGATTTGTGTCTGAATTAAAAGCAATGGTAAGTATTGTAAAGATAGCAACGATTGACGTTTTAGTGGGAGAATTGGTGTAAAGGCACGGATCGATGTGTCCTCGCAAAAGGTAACATCACATCCAATGGTATATAACAACACATGAGTGATGCGCGAAACCTTGAATCGCTTTCCATTGCTTTGAAAGCCCTTGAAAGCAGTCGGAGAGAGAAGAGGGGAGCGGACGATCACCTCTCGTTGACCTCCACTACTGCTTAAGCCTTGAATTAGTCCTTCAGTCGTCCTCTCGTGACCCGACTCTCTCGCGTTTCGGCATTGAGACACCAAATCAGTGCTCAAAGAGTTATATTTGCAGCAAAACTTATACCTTCAACGGTATGCCACTCTCTCTATACACCACTAACACACCAACGGGTCATCACTACCAGCCCTGTACTCAACACACACCACACCTCCAACACAATTGAGTTCAAAGGCCCGCAAATGCACTACTTTTTTACGATTCCCTATTTCTTATCGCTTTCTTTTCACTACAACTACTCTCAACTTTCACAATCATTTGATGTGTATTTTCTCATCAATTCGTTTTTGGTACTCAACTAATTGACTCAATGCTCAGGTATTTAATTAAATCAATTAATTCATCGATATTAGAGTCAATTTATTCATATTTTTATTGTCATTTCTAATTATCATTTTAAATATTTGTGTTTAACAATTAATTAATATATAAATTGAGCATATCCATTCAATTCAATTGTTATCAACTATACCGTAGTTTTTAATTGTAATATTTATCAAACTTACTGTAATATTTAATAATAATTAAACTTATGTATAAAATTGAATTCAATGTTCAAGTTCTCGAATGCAATAACTGATTGATCAAAATAAGTAATTGCTAATTAACCAATGGTTAACTTTTAAAATATACCGTAATAAGTTATTTTTTATAAATACCACATTTAAATGAATCGATATATGGATATTCTTATACAGTATAGTATAGGAATCGCTCACTTAATTGAAGACATTAATTGTGTGGACGCTTAAGACATTCATTACAATAAAAATAAAATTAATTTGATCAAATATTATTGACCTTGTGCACTTTAATTATTAATCTAAACTCATTAATAAAATATTGAATTACAATATAAGTTGGAATATTCTTAATTAAAATCATTTGTCATGCACTCTAAATCATTAACTCACTCACTAGTGGGCTATAACAGACTAATTTTATGCCATCATTTAATTAAATTAATTAATTTAAAATTTATAAAATCACCATCTGGTAACTCTTAATTAATAGAACTTTTAGCGTTATCTAGGTAGATTTACCTAATGATTAGGCCATGTAAGTAAACCCAATAACATTGTAATTAAATTAAAGTACACAAAATTACTGGTATTTTACAGTGTCGTCAAAATAACTTCACAAATATGATTAGATGTTGACGTGTGTCATTGGACATGAACAATTTATAAATCATGTTTTAATCAACTATTGTAATCAATCTAATCGATTACAACACTGTATTTCATATTTAATCAAACATTGTGATAACTCTACTTATTAATTTAATTAAATCAACTATCAATACATTAATCGATAAATTATTTCAAATTTAATTTACTTTTTAAAACAATTTATAAAATACTGTACTAATAGTGTAGACACACGTCAAACACCACTTGCGGTACAAACTAAACGCAATCAATAATATTCACAACACAACAACCAATTGTGTCATACATTCACTACAAATCAAATCACGTCAATATAACTTATTATCATTCATTCACTTCTTCAGCACATATTCGCTCGCAAATGCACTCCAAATATAAATACATCAGAGAGAGAGAGAGAGAGAGAGAGAGAGAGAGAGAGAGAGGGAGGGAGAGCAGCTAGCACAGTCAACATTCGGTATTGTAAAGTGTATTTTTGTTTTAGTAAATATCGCATCATAAATATGACCAAAAATTTATTACTTTAATTAAAATTTAAATGATTTTCCATATATTAATAAATATTTATGCGATTAAATATTCATTAATAGTATAAACGTAATGACTATTCCTTAAAAAATGCAATTAATATAATAAATAGGTGTTCATTGTATGTGAGCGGCAGTACACCTATGGGTGCCTTCACTTTTGCCAGTACTGCCTAACGCCGAGTTTGGGTGCAGTTTAAAGACATGGCTTATTATTATAGCGAGAGAGACGCCAAATACATGAAAACATATTATATACTAATCGCCATTACATGAAGAGAGAGAGAGAGAGAGAGAGAGAGAGAGACTATGTGTGCGATCGCGTCGTGTGTATACCAGACCGCAGAGGAATTACGGTCTCAGATATATATTGCATCGATTCTTAAGGACACCACAAGTTCTGTGTCTATAGAGTACTACTAAATACAATATAATATCATAAATGATTTTTTGTTGAATGAATATATGCTTTACTCGACGGGTATATTAAATAACTGTATGTCACGACCTCACACATAGAGCACACCATACCATAGCCAGAGCCCTACCATTTCCCTTCACTAATACGGCTCAGACCTCCCAAACCGACAAACAAATTCTGGTCATAACTATATGCGACCACACGAATGGACACAACGTGTGAGTGCCGGAGGAATGGTAGGCATCGGGAGTTACGCTACATTTAATTAGGACATAGTATACCACTTATGAGGACTTTTAACAGGACTGGTGGCCCAACACAACACAACATACACACGAAGAAATATGCTAAATATTTGCGCCATATGTTTGAGTCGGTGATCATATTTTGTGGTCATATGAGAGACAAAGATAATCAGTTTCATTCATGAGCTCCCGTTTTTATCCACAGCTCTCTTATAGTGTCTGAAAGATCTCTAGTGTTTAGTCTATAGATTTTGACATAAAAATATGTATTTTCATAATTTTACAGTTAATTCCGTTCACGATTACAGCCGATCGACTCGTTTGTGTCCACATAATAGAGTGCATACATTAAGCGCTTAATTATTTGTGAAACAATAGATAAGAGAGAGATAATTAGTTTCAACGTATATTTACAACACATATACAGAAAGATGGAGAGAGAAAGAGAGAACCTTTTTAGCAATTTTTATGCAAAAATGAGTCCTTATATTCAACACAAGGCTTTTAGTCCTTCCGATGAATATGTATTGAGTTTATGAAAAATATAATTATTATATTTTAATGTGTTTTCTTTCATTCAAACACATTCTCTCTCTTAAAGGAATTCCAAACACATCTGTTCGACAGTTTCGAGAGAGAGAGAGAGAGAGAGATGTTTTGTGTGTTATTTTTTGTCGCACAACCAAAAACCTATCCCTAAATAGCATTTTGTTCACTTCATTGACTAACATATAGCTAACAAAAAATCCATAACCTTTTTAAATTCCCTCTCTAAGTATACCACTTATGAGGACTTTTAACAGGACTGGTGGCCCAACACAACACAACATACACACGAAGAAATATGCTAAATATTTGCGCCATATGTTTGAGTCGGTGATCATATTTTGTGGTCATATGAAGAGAGAGAAAGAGAGACAAAGATAATCAGTTTCATTCATGGGCTCCCGTTTTTATCCACAGCTCTCTTATAGTGTCTGAAAGATCTCTAGTGTTTAGTCTATAGATTTTGACATAAAAATATGTATTTTCATAATTTTACAGTCAATTCCGTTCACGATTACAACCGATCGACTCGTTTGTGTCCACATAATAGAGTGCATACATTAAGCGCTTAATTATTTGTGAAACAATAGATAAGAGAGAGATAATTAGTTTCAACGTATATTCACAACAAATATACAGAGAGATGGAGAGAGAGAAAGAGAGACCCTTTTTAGCAATTTTTATGCAAAAATGAGTCCTTATATTCAACACAAGGCTTTTAGTCCTTCCGATGAATATGTATTGAGTTTATGAAAAATATAATTATTATATTTTAATGTGTTTTCTTCCATTCAAACACATTCTCTCTCTCTTAAAGGAATTCCAAACACATCTGTTCGACAGTTTCAGTTGAGAGAGAGAGAGAGAGAGAGAGAGAGAGAG